>JANHFO010006590.1:12912-25116 GCA_032468095.1 Pareas carinatus | reverse complement strand
TAACCCCAATTAGCATAGGAGGATCAGGGCGCGGCTATCCCAAGCCGGCCAGTTGAAACAAGTGGGTCTTCAGGGCGTGGCAGAAGGTCCGAAGGTCAGGAAGGTGGAAGGTCCGAAGGTCAGCAATCATTCGTATAGCAAGGGGGAGATCGTTCCAGAGAGTGGGTGCCGCCACAGAGAAGGCTCTCCCCCTGGGGGTCGCCAGCCGACAGTGTTTGGCTGGCGGCACCCTGAGGAGGCCCACTCTGTGGGAGCGTACAGGACAGCAGGAGGTCTCAATGGGTAGAATGCGATCCTGCAGGTAACTGAGCCCTATGCCATGAAGCGCTTTAAAGGTGGTCACCACATCTCTTAGAATTGTTAGTAACTTAAGTTTACCTGAAAAATTAACATGCACTTTGACTATACAGTACATGAGCCCTTTTCACACTGTAATAAGCTCTTTTAATTTAATGAATGAATGTAGATCTTTGTATGCATCACTATCCATTATCTCTGGAAATATAATATCATAATTCAATTAACCTATATGATGAAATCAGTTAACTTAGTAATCAGACTCATGTTCATATGAAGTGCATAACTAATTGTAAAAGTAAACTATTTTATGTATTAACAAACTGTCGATAGGTCTAGAAATACATTTTTAAATCATTTATGCCAGCTTTCTGAATTTTAAAATCATGCCCCAAGTTCAGCAAAATAAACAGATCTTTCATTATATCCACCTTCATCCCACTTTCATTTTCCGACACTGTTCTTTAGCTAGCTTATGCATTGTCAGCCAACTGTCCTGCTAACTTTGTTCTAACAATTTTGTCTCAACCAGAGCCAAGAATGGTCCTTTCTCCTTTCAACTTTCTCTCTTGTTGCTTCCACACCCAAATGTTCCCTTTGGCTGAACTTTACAAGTCCTAGAAACCAATCCCTATTTTTCATTCTAGCCTCAAAATTCTCTTGCTCCACTCCTTGATTCCTTCCTCTGTTACTGAAGACTAACTTTTATTGTTTTCTTTTTCTATTCTACAATAATAACGATTCCTCTACCCATAGCCTATAGCCAACTATAGCTTAAGTCCATGTCTGACTGATATATAGTACATTTTGCAGGAAATGCAGACTAAATATTTTCTTTGAGCTAAAAGAAACTTTTACAATCATTAACTACTTACTACTACAGTTACCATTTCTGTGCTGCAAAAATATAGATTACAATTATTTGGCACAAGGAGATATAAAAATGGTAATTATTGTCAACTATAGACCTTGTGATCCTCTGGAACTCTGCAGCATAGATTTGTTAGTGCAATTAATCACAGTTTTTGTGCCAGACTCAAAAAACACTCTAGAAACTTCATTATTTAAATTACAAGCTGAGAAGTAAGCACTATAGATTTGGGGGGGAAACCAGCAACTTTATGGGGCAAAATGAAAGGAAAAAATATTTAAATTGCCAATGAAATGTGATGTGTCAATTTCTGTGATGTATTACATTGAAATATCAGAGCACAAGAACAGAAAAATACAAGTTTTTGAAGAAATGCATGAAATCAATATGTGTTATTTTACATAATTCTGTTACAGTCTCTATTTACATAAATTTGGGTAGCTGCTTTTCATGGCAATATAGGAGGAGAAGCATGTCAGTCTATGGTGCCAAAAGTCAGAAATCAAATAGCATCTTTCCTGGCTAGCAACTTTTATTAAAAGATATTAGCTTTCATGAGCTGTTGGCGAAGTCACCTACAGCTTACCAAATGTGAGGCCTTTTAATAAAGTTTGTTGGTTAGAAAGATCCTACTGACTCTTCAATATTCATGGATGATGTGTGTAGCAGCTAAGGAAACATGTATCACATCATCATGATGCCAATTCCACCTCATACACATAAGAGAGAGAAAATCTTGCATTACAATGCTACACTGTAATTTCCATCAATTTGATGATGTTTCTGGATTCAAATTGGTGCTTTCATTTTAATGAGCAACACACATTTCTCCATTATTTCCCATTTCTAAAGGATTCCTTATACAAATGGCCCAATCAGAGAAGATCCAGAAGTGAGGGTATCCTGAACTCTGAAAATCTCCAATTTCATACCTTTTTTAATGGTCAAAAGTTTAATCAACTAGTTCACTTTTTAAAAATATATGTGACTAACAATTAGGCTACATATTTCACAGGATAAATATAAAATAATATAATTAAAATAGTCAGTATATGCAATCAAACTATATTTTCCCCATATTTTTACTATAATTAATTTTTTGCTTGGCAGGATAATAGTGGGAGATCTGGCAGCTAACACATATTTTTTCTCTGGTTAAATCTGATATTTTATTTAAAAGATTTCACAGCAGTTCCACAAAAACAAGAAAAAAAATAGCTTCAACATGCCCAATCCCAATACTTCAGCTCAAGTAGCTGCCTGATATTCCACTAAAGTTTCAGTCAACATCTTAACTCCCACCGTTCTTATTCTGAACTATTATTTATTTTTTTAAAATGAGAACGATAGTAAGATGTTATGTGGTTTTGTAAAATTTCTCTTGCAGTACGGGGAATTTAGGATAGATCTTACAGGTTCACCTGATACTGGTTTAAAAAGAATCAGGTGAACATAATTTTGCAAAAACTACTTATCGACTTATGGTTTACTTACCTCCCAAATTCATTCCAGCTTGAAGACACTTCTGTAATCTGCAAGCTGGGCAGTTTTTTCTTCGAATTTTATCAATTATACAGTCATTCCGTCCTGCACATAAATAATTGTGCTGCCCTGCAATAAACAAAAGGCAAAACATAATAAGTTCTATGTTAACCATATACAGATAAATAATACAATACAGATTCAAAGTTCTAAACATGATGAAAGAACTCCTCTTCCAACTTTTATTATTTTTAAATCTGCCAGAGCATTTCAGTATAACTGCTCATAACAATTTTTGTTATGAATGTATACATAGATATATAAAACACATCCACATATTTAAAATCAGTGAATTAAAGGGTAAAACCTTATTGAGTAATATATTCTAGAATTTACTATGATACAAACCTTGATGAACTCAAATTCATTCAGATCACATGTTACTACCACAAATACGAGTGGCTGAAGAGGTGTAAAAGGTTTTGTGTGGATTTAAATACATTAAATCTTGTTAAAAACTAAGTAAAGCTTAAGCATGCATGAAATGAGCATATTCATGATTGTATAGAAAGGCCTTCAACTGTGTCAAACATGTCAAGCTGTATAATGTGATTGTTAAGATGAAAATCCATCTCAATGTCCCTATGCGAACATATATATAAATCATGAGGCCACAGTATGAAAGACCATGGTGAACCAGATTGGCTCCAGGTTGGCAAAGGACTGAGCCAAGCCTGTATGTTCTTTCATTATTTACCGGTATATGACATATAGGCTGAATAGGAACTGAGTCATTGAGAGAAAATTACTTGCAAGACAACAGAAACAACTACCTCAGAATTGATAATGGTGTTGTAGATAGCTTTTGCCTTTTAGGCTGAACTATCATCAGTAAATAAACAAGCAAATCAAGAAATACATTACAAACTATATCTGGGTTGAGGAACCGTTAAGGCCTATGAAAAGATACAATGATCAGAATAGTCCAAGAAAATGAATTCCCTGTGATGCTCTGTGGAAGTGAAAATTGACTTGAAGGAGGATGAAAAATGTCCGATGCTTTGAGACACTGATATTTAAAAAGAATCTTGAGAATACCATATATAGCCATGAAAATAAATCAATGGATAATTGACAAATCAACCCAGAGTTCTCACTTCAAGAAAAAAATGCTCAGGCTCAAATGTCAGCATTTAATGACCGCTTCGAACAGTGACCAATGGGGATGAAAAAGTAACTTTGTGACCAATACCTGCATTTACAATCTTTGCGGTGTTCTTGCCATTAAAGTCACTTAAAACGCATTGCACACAATTGGTTTCTGTGACTTAGTCTTTAGGCAAAGTGGTCACTAGGTGAAAATTATGTGACGGTGACAATGCTTATGGTTTTACTTCAGCTTTTCTTTGCTATAAAGCATCAGGAGGATATGATCCCAAACAGCTGTGTGAGCCGAAACACCGGGGAAAGTTTCTGGAACTTGACTCATGAGGAAACTGAATAAAAGGGGATATCCTTTTCCCTACTCCCCTGCTCTTAAGAATGCTCGCCCAGCACTGGAATAATTATCAAGAAGGAAATGGATGTTTGTATTTATATTCACTGAAGAGGAAGATATTACAGGAAAGTAACCTTGCCCTTGGAATATGCGATGAAAGGACTACTCCAGTACCTGTTCTTTGCCTAGTGCACTTGGAATATGCAAGTTTCAAGCATTTTCTATTTGCTTCCCTATTTTCCCTCTAGCAGCGTATGCACTGAGAATTAAAATAAGTTAAGATGAGAATCACAAATGAGCATCCAAAGCCACATCCTTTTGCATGTACATGTAGTGTTTAAATTATTGGCATAATAAGAAAGCACAGAACTTACTTCTTCTATAACACTAGAATTTAAAGTCATATAAACTAAATAATTAATAAGTAAACTACAGCACTCCTCACAAAACATAGACCTATTTTACATACAAAGATGAAAGTTTCTAATAAAACTTTAACACATAAAATAACACTTGGAAATACTTATATTATAGAGTATTATATCTGGGCATAAGAATAATAATCCTTTCTTTAAACAGTCTGATACACAGTGGAGAAATTTAAAATTACATATTTGTTTTTTCATAATAAAGTTTTTCAAACAAAGCTTTAATAATCATGAATCTGATTAGTCAAGCTTATTTTAATCAATAGTCAGGAAATTACATAAAACATAAATAAAAGGGTTAATTGTCTGAAAAACATTAGTTATTAGCTGTTGTCGCTTCACTGCTGGAACTCAAAGCTGAGCTACTACACAAGTGATAAATACATTTGCGTTTTAGAGAACAAGGTTAGCATATAACTATATATTCCTCCAGTGTTATGAACATCCCTTTAGAGATACAATATGTAAGCGATCGACTATTTCTCTCTCTCTAGGACTTCTCAGGCAGGTATGCTCCACTAGGGGATATTACCGTAGGTTACTACCTATAAAAGAGCAAGTTGAAGGATGTTGTGTTTAACTCTGGAAATGCTTTCTTCAGTCTGGAAATGTAAGAATGTTGAAATATTTTGCAGGTTCCCAAAAACGATTTACAATTTGAATTCCACTGCTCTGTGAAAACCTGTTGACTTCCATTTGATGTTCTATATCATTTAATCTTTGACATATTTTTTAGATATTAAACATGCTGATATGATGAATGTGCTTATGACTGTGAATTCTGTTCATGACTGGGATCGTGGTTTGTTGATTGCTGCTTGTATGTCCTTGACAGGATGAATGCATTTTGTGACTATGATTTTATCTTATGTTTATACACACAAATGATTACGCGTACATATACAATGAATATGTTTATATATACAAATGATTGTATATCTTTAATTGTAACCACAGTTTGTTTATTGTATGTATTTAGGTATTGAGCATGAACACCAGAGACAAATTTCTTGTGTGTCCTGACACACTTGGATTCTGCTGCTGGTAACCTATACAAAGCTAGTTTCTTTTCTAATAAATAGATTGGCTTTAAACATCAGCCTGAAACTCCATTTTGAATATGTCTATCTCTGTGATACACTGGACAAAATCATACTATGCATATGGAATGCATAATCATCATCATCAGGTCCTGTGCAGAGCACATTGGACAGCAAGATTTTTACAGTGGTTTCAATCATTTGCAGCATCTTCAGATTTGTCCCAAGAGACTTTAATAATATTAAGATCTTCCTTAAGTGTTTGCAACAACTTTTCCAAGGCTGGCCTCATTCCTTTCTTCCTCCAGGTGTTATCCATGTATGCAATTTTGAATGCTGGCCTTTAGGCATACATATGATATGGACAATAAACGACATTTCATTCATTATTTTATTCATTCATTCACTGTACTCCATAGGTGTTCTAAATCTGATCTTTGTAATATTTCTTCATTAGTGATATAGTCATGATAAGAGATGACTTCAAAAAGACATTTGACTTGATCCATTGAGAATCACTATAGAATATCATAAAGTCCAATGGTATTCCTCAACATTTTATTAACATCTTTAAAAGCCTGTATAACTCTAGCTGCTATTATATGAACGGAATCTGGGAACACAACATTTTTTAATGTCAATAGAGGAGTAAGACAGAGTTGTATATTATCAACATTCTTGTTTTTCCTCTCCATGGACTTTGTTACGCATAAAGTGATAACACTCTTGAAACAACCATATCCTAACCTAAAGGAATATCATCGAATAGAGTATTGAATTCCTTTAGATTAGGATATGGTTGTTACAAGAGTGTTCTTTCCTGAATCCTGCTTGTTTTTCATGCAGGTGTGTATCCACTTGATGCTGCAATCTACTTAGCAACACAACATGCTGCTTAGTATGGTATAGAACTTTTCAAGGGACTGATAGAAACATTATGTCTCTCCAGTTGTTACAATCACTGTGGTTATGTTTCTTTGGTACTTTAATGATTACTTCCTGCCTCCAATCTTCTGGTACAAATTCCTGTTGCCAACAGTTGTTTTAATAAAATAGTGTCTTGCAGTACACTATCTCCACCATGTTTTAAAAGTTTTGTGGATATGGGTCTAAGCCAGCTGGTTTGCCATTTTTTTAATAACCATAATAACCATATTGAACTTCATAATTGTAATTGGTTCCATATTGACATCAAGTTCGTCTGGCTGTGCAATGTTTGCAAAATCGTACACTGTTGATGGACTAGGTTGGTTCAGTATGTTGCTAAAATGTTCAACCCAATGTTTATCTTGCTCTTCTTTACTAAGTAGCATGTTACCATACTTAACTTTAATTGGGATGATGTTGTTGGTTCTAATGCTTGTTAGTTCACAGGCAAGGGGAAATAGTGATATGAAATGCATATACAATGAATAGTCACATTATATTTATAGCATAAAAATATAATGAGCCTTAAACTGAACAAGGCATCTGTTGGCTAAATACATCCAGATGAAGCCTTTGTCAAATGTTTATTGAAAGGACATTTTACTGTAAGTTTTACAAAGTTTCCTTCTTTTAAAGCTGTATAAATCACTATGTGCCAAATGAAGGCTTCCTTTAAAATGTCACATGGATATATCTTCTGACAAGATCTTTAAGAGGCTTCAGTTCTATAGGGCAAATTTACATTTTGTTGATTGAAGAATATTCTAAGAATATTTTAACACATATTTTAATGTATATCAAGTTATGATTTTTGACAGCAATATAGGATTAACTGACATGTACCCCACTGCCAATATTGAACAATTATTAGAATTAAATTAAATTTATAAGGAATTTTGTTTAGAAATAATGAATACTTAATCAGAATAATTAAAAATTGCAGTCATTAAACAAAATCTAGCATAGTTGCCAGCTCTGTCTTTCAATTGAAGGACAACATGAAGATAATATTAAAAGTTCAAAAGCAGGGGTGCTTTATTACAGGATCACATATTGATCAAGGATAAATAACATTATGGACAAGGACATTGTGTTTGTAAATTCCACATTTTTGAGGGAGTGGGGAGGTGTTGAAGAATCCAAAACAGTATGACAACACAAATAAGCATTTTTTTGTGATAAACTTTAAAGATACAGACCAGACTATTAAAAGATACAATCTCAGATATAACAGGACCTGTACTGCTGTTACAAAAGGACAAAAAGAGGTATCATTTTTCTGTTCAATGCAATAGATTTATTTAGTGATGAAGTACAGGAAATATTCAAGTAGTCACTGGTATGACTGCAAAGTCTGCTATGAGGCAGTTGCTATCGATGATAAATCTGATTATTGCACTGTACTGAAATCTCAATTTAATGGACCAATTGGTTACTAGACTGCAGACAGAAAAGGAATATCATTTCCAGCAGTTTGCATAATTCCAGATTATGTAAATTAACACATTCATACAACATGCATTATTTGGGAATAATATTATTGTGCCAGTAATGTAAATGTCCACAAATAACATGAAGTTAATATAAAATTAATGTAAACTATTTAGCAGACACAATATATCACTAATCACATAGTATGTCTCATTTTTTAGCCCTAATGTTTTTGCCTATTATATGTATTAAATCATTAGGATAAGTTTCTAGTGAGTATTCAGCTTTCTTTTATTTTCTTTTTCTGATGCTACTTGGCTGAGGTATGCACATGTACATATGTGCTTTTCTTTTTCTCTGCAGGAAAATTACCTCCCAGATTTTTTGTTTGTTTATTTTTGCTAAGCGATAGAAGAATTCTGTAGAACCCAGGCCAGGCTGTCTTCACATCCATAAGCTTGTTTCATGCTCATAAATAAACATCAGTAACAGCTTTTTGGCTATATTAATTTCACATAACGTACAATGGGTTTCATTTCACTTTTGAAATGGCTTTTTGAATTATTTGCCCAGCAGAATAAAATACAAAATATGCTGTGGAAAATCAGCGATAAGAAGCCAGCTGGGCAAGGAGCAGCAGAAACTTTCATGTACTTTTACCCTTACAATTTTCCGTGTGGCAGCATCCCTAGCAATCTAAAATAAGCAATTCTAACTTTCATTGTATAGACTCATCTAATTCTGCTCTTACCTTTCTTTTTCTTACTCAATTGCTTGTGAAATAAACTTTGTCTAGCAGCTTTCAGGACATCACCTCCATTCAAATCAGTGCTATTATACTGTCACGAACTTGCAAGCTCTCTAATTAGTGAGATAGGCAGGTAAGGAATAGAGGACTGGAACGGCTATTTGAGCTGCAGTTCAATATTTCAGAAGTCATGTGTTTTGAAGTAAGAACAAAACGTACATTACGTATACGTCAGATTCAAAGCCCTAGCACTTGAAACAGGGTTGAAATATTTTTTTAATTTTTAATTATTACTTAATAATTAATATTATTGACAATACCTTTAATAAAACTTAAGCAGTAATAGAGGTTACTGAATTAGTGAACAATTATAACAGTTTCCCACACTGAATGTCTCTTGAATGGGTGCAGGCTCTCTTGACTAGTCCATTTTAATTTTTAAAAAGTCTATTTTATACACTGAAGAGTTTTCTTTCAACTTCCCTCTTTTAGCAGTTGCCAACTGCCCAGCAACAGCGGCCTAAGACTGCATTCACTATTTTAGGCTACATCACGTGTCAATTACATAACCTTGTTTTACTGCTCTTGAACTGGTTAGAACAATCTGGGAAATAAATTAGCGCAGCCCCCAAATATTTTGCAATGCAAATTCAACGGCATGTTCAAATCCTAGTCAAATTATAAAATATTGCATTTAAATTCAGCTTTTCACCGTAACTGGTTACTTATTGTTAGAGCAGGCTAAACCTTGTGCTAATTAACTTTTTCAGTTCTGTTTAAGCCCGAATGGTCTGACTATGTCACACTTGTAAACTAGTAAGTAATAAGCCACTTCTCTTTGGTTTATATACGGAAATCTGTTGAATTTACCACTCAGTTTTTTTGGAACTTTTAATATTCAATGTTTTAAAGTTTACATTATTTTATATTGCTATTTTTATGATAATGTAAGTGGCACAAAGTCACTCAACAGTGAGATGGGAAGCATATAAATTTAATAAACAAATAAACAGACAGACAAAGGAATAAGTAGGGGTATGAATTAAAGAGAGGGAAAACAGGTATTTCTGGGAAAAGGGTACGAATATTTAAACAAAAAATGAAAATTCCATGACACACTTCTCTTGATTAGATTTCTTGTTGGAAGTAGTAATGTTATTTTCTGTTACTTATCTTTCAATCGTGTGTCATGAGACCAGGTTACCTAAAGAACCATCTCGTTCCAATTAGATTGTCCTACTCCACCTGATTGTACAGGGAGGGTATATCAAGGATTCTGTCATTTGAAGAATTTTGACTGTCGGGATCCAGTAAAAAAGCTTTCTCTGTCACTGTCCCTGACCCATGGCAAGGTGGGCCCCACTCTTTTAGCCTTCAGGTAGAGTGTGAAGACCAGGCTTTGACAACTGTTTATGGGCATCAGACAGTGCTTCGTGGCCTTGCGGTAGTCCATGTCATGATGACGTTTTCTCCATCTTTTTAACTTTTTAAATCTTTAACTTGGAATATTTTTATCCTAGGGTTTTTAGTTCTGCTTTTTTTCTGTTTAATTCTGTTGTTCATGTTTTATATTATGAAATGTTTGTTGTATAATAAACAGGTCAGCGCATTTTGGTGAAATGGCTGAAGTAGAAATGTAATTAAATGAGTGAATGAATGAAATCATTCTGAAGCTTCTCTAAATTTTCACATGTATCATCATATGATGGGAGTTCTACCAATAACTTCATCATTCATTTATTTGTTTTACTGATTTAGGGTCAAATAACATAAAACCAAACAAAAAGATTGCAATTATTCAAAACTGTATGTCTGAAAGTAAAATTTAAAATATAATCATGAAAGAAAAATATATAAAAGATATTAATAAGCATAAAGAGCAACTATTATTGAATGGAATTTAGTGACCTTTCTTTAGATATCAAATGTGACCTGTTAGCTAAAAGAAAACTATTCTCTTTCTCTGAGGTATCATAACTAGGACTTGGTATTATTAGGCCAGTTTACCAATTCTTATAAAAAGAGAAGTGCAAATTGTAGTGAGTAGTTGATTCTATTTCTCTCTGTGGAGAGGGAAATTTCCCTCTTACTAGGTCTATTATTGAATCTTTCTTCCAGGAGTGAAGACATTAAATTAAACAAGTTTAAACGTTATCCTTGTTTTTTTTATATTAGTTAGTTGCTTTGCAAGGGCTTCCAAACAAGCCTGTCCCGTGTAAATGGCATTTTTACTAAATTTCTCAAGCCATAAAAGCTCATTGCTTTAACTCCAACCAAGCACTTAAATAGAGTTGATAAGCCAAAAAAAAAAAGTTAATTTAGATCTGCGCCAACTTCCATGATCACACAAGGTCAGGTATCATGGGGAGACTCCAATACAATTTCAGGTGATGAAGGAACATGGCATGTTTCTACAGAGATGAAACCAGATTCCAGTCTTATTGGAGATTGAGAAGCCTATTGGGCAATCTGCAACAGAACATGGAAATTTGAACTGGACAGCTTCAACAGAACACACATCATACTAATAGCAAATTTGCGCTCTGTATAACAGATGGCTCATGACCTTAGTTCTAAATATTTCTGCTGCATCTGGGACATAATTATTGCCATCTCACAGAATAGCATTTTAGAGTTTGTGGACCCAGGTGGTGATGGCCCTCGTTGTGCTTGCCAGATTGTTGAGCCTTAGAGAGAAAGACTGAGTTATTTTAATTTGATTGATTGATACTGAAACTACTGACTTGAAGAAGATTTTGGTTTAATTGCACCTGTCAACCAGGCTCCTCTCTGCAATAGTGGGTAAGACTCTAAGACTCACTTATATCATTGAGATATTTTTCATACTTGTATCATTGAGACGTTAACAATTTATAAAAGAAACAGAAGAAGTTTATTGATTAACTCTGGGATACAACTTCTACCAATAATTAATATAAAATGTAAAATGAAAGAAGCAAGATGTATCCTTGTCTCACTCTTTGTCTTGGGATTTAATTAAAACCTACGGAGAAGGAGAGAATGCTACTGTTGAGATGGCCATACAATTAAAGACAAAATATACCAAACTCTTGTCTACCTTGCACTAAATTGGTACAAGATCATATCTCACTCATCAATATTTTATCAAAATTCTTTTGAAATACATTTCAAAATGAATTCTCCTTTATCAGTTTGAACAAGAAGGTAGGATGAGAGTAGAATAATTTATCTGCAGAGCATACAATGAAAATATCAATCAGTTCACAATACAGCATTATTAATCATATGATATATTATCCAAAATGTTGAATATGAAAAAGGGTGCCACATTCAAGTGTTCACCTAAATACCATAAATCATCGTCAAGAACAGAAAGAATAGACAATATAATCATTGCCCCAAAATTTGATCAAACATTCCAGGAATGTTCAGTTCAAGCACTAACATACCGTATTTTTCGCACCATAAGACGCGCTTTTTCCCCCTTCGGCTTTTGAGCG
>JANHFO010006589.1:53537-64069 GCA_032468095.1 Pareas carinatus | reverse complement strand
ACTACTACTACTACTACTACTACTACTACTACTACTACTACTACTACTACTACTACTACTACTACTACTACTATATTATGATCATTCTGAATAAAGAGCAGATGGCATCCATTTACATAGAAGCAATTAGTATAGTATGCTCTATACTGTCTATATCATTGTTTGTCTGTTGAATTCTTTTTTTGTAAAATGGGCAATAAAAAGAGTAGAATTTTGTCTCTAGAACAATGGTTGCCAACCTTTTTGATCTCAGGGATCACAGAACTCATTATTTGAAATACCAAAGACCACCAATATGAGTTTTTTTAAAAAAGGTACATACATTTGTAAAATAATAATAAGAGAACTTCCATTTTAATAATATGAAAGGCACCTATTTAAAAGGTGCCTTTCATTAAAATTAAAATTAATCATATTTAATCATAACAAAATCTTTAAAGATTGTATAATTGTAGCAAAGCTATTTAAGTTAGTTTAGTTATTATAAAATGATTGAAGCTTCTTTAAGTATTACACATTTTCAGTGTGATATTTGTTCCTGCTTGAGAGAGAGAGAGAGAAAGAGAGAGTAACATAGAGAGAGAGAGAATGAGAGAAAGAATGAGAGAGAAAGAGAGAGAGAGAAAGAGAGAGAGAGAGAGAATGACACACAGAGACAGACACACACAGAGAGATAAAGTGACTGGAGGAAAGGTTTTTTGTTGTGTATGAATGCGGTATGGGATGGTGAGTGACCCAGCACCCCTGGAGAGCATCCTGAGCCTGCGCTGGAAATAACCAGTTTGTCTGCGGCCTCTTGCAGGCTTAGGGAGACAATGGGTTGCACTTTAACTATAGAAAAATGAAATATGATAAGGAGTAATCCTAATGACTTGCTTAAGGATCTGCTTTTCACCATGGATCCAGTATTGTAAAATCAACCTGATATCAATTATTAATTAGTTTAAGCCTGAGAGCCTGTGGTCCACCCAAATGTTGCTGTGGCCCACCTGTGGGCTGTAGCCTATGGGTTGGCGATCACTTTTCTAGAATACCTTGAATCAAAACCTTTGTGCTAGAAAACTATTCTGCAATGAATAGTATGAACACTAAGGATATTCTGGTACCCATAAATGCATAAGTATATGCAATTCAATTCAATTCAATTCAATGCAATGCAATGCAATGCAATGCAATGCAATGCAAAGCAATTCTATTCTATTCTATTCTATTCCATACATAACTATGGAATAGAAGCCCTAAAATGTAAATAATAAAATCAAACATTAAACATGCCTTACTTCCTCAAACAAAAGTAAACATTATACTTTATTACATAGAGGTTTATATTTATTTATTTCCCTTAAAATAAGCAAAACTTTTTTTCAAACAGCAAACAAATGAAAAACTTCGCTTACAAATGAATCTCTGTGAAGATGTTCATATAAAACATATATTTGGGAGTTTAAACCTCTTTCAGTGAATGTTACAACTGCTCAGAATGTTGAACTTTTGAGCAAAATTCTCTTCGGTGACAAGATAATTTGGCACGGGTAGTATTCAGAAGAGTGGTGATGAAGTAGATTTTGACAAGCAAGGGACTACTTTAGGATCAGAGCTAGAAACATGATCTCTCAAACCATGGACAGTTCCAAAACAATATTTCAGTTGCATAAAATTCAGCTGTCCTTGAATCTAGGTGAAGACCTTGAAGACTGTTTTGAATAGCCTCCTGCTGTCATGTTTTTGAAATACACTTGGGCTTTAGTGATGCTCAGGACAAAGAAAATTCTAAAGAAGGTTGCTTTCTAATGCCCATATATTTCTTTTGCAATGATAGTTTATTGAAAAAAAATGCTTTATATATGTAAAAAATTTTTACATTTTATATGAGAGTCAAGCACATACAGAGCTTGTAAAAACCTTGGTAATGTTTTGCACCTGAAAGATTTAACCATGGAAAATAATTAATCTCATTTTGTTAAGTAACCCTGACTTTCTTATTGATATGGTTTTAGTTTTTACCAGAGCTTTTCCGCATGTCTTTTTAAAAATAAATATGATTAAATGTTCCAAGAATTATAGGAAAACTGAAACAAAAATGCCAAGAAGTTTTCCTAAGATTGTCTTTCTCCTTTTGGTGTTTATGTAAGAATTCACACCTGTAGGAGTCTTGAAGAAATTATATTCAACATACATTCAAAAATAGGATTTCTTTTTTCTTTTTGTTAACCACCTTTTCCCAAGCAATTATCACTGCTTTATAATGGCGAAAAATCAGCTACCAGGTTGTCTGCAGTAAAAGTCTTGTCTCAGTTTGACATCATCAGATTCATAATAAATCACTTCAGCCTAATGTAAAAAGTTTAATTTCCCATTTTTGCTGTTAATTTTGACTTATGGCTTGTCTAATATGTTGTCACATTATAAATCTGAGCAATCAACATTATATAAATTATAATCAATGTCAAATGCAATTATTTTGAAATCCTGCATTTATAAAGTAGTAATAAATTACTTGTATCTTGTATTTAAAGAACTCAATACTTTATCAGTTTTAGAAATTATACACAAACTGTATTCAGAAATAGTGAAAGAGTATAATTCTATACCGAATTGACTAAACTCCACTTCTTTATAAGTGGAGTTTAGTCAATTCGGTATAGAATTATGCTCTTTCACTATTTCTGAATACAGTTTGTATATAATTTCTAAAACTGATAAAGTACTGAGTTCTTTAAATCTATATTTAAAGATTTACCATGCTTTGGCTGCATTTTCCTGAAGCACTAAAATATAAGTAACAAAACCATTACTTTGAAGATTATAAACTGCTGTTCAAAACCAATCTGGCATGGAGTGACAGAATAACTGTAGTATTATTTTGAAGTGATGCTGGAGTCTTAATGAGACAAAGCTCAGGAGGTAGTCAGTGATTAGCAAAGACAGGCAGTGGATGTTTTCCTAGAACACATTGAATAAAAAATGTGCCTAGTATGTTATGTGAACCCAAAAGATAATCCCAGAGTTATTTGATTAAACTGTGGTTATGTTAATGATGAATAAACATACGATATAAACAGAGCAATATAATTTGAGGTTTGCAGACACTGTATGGCTGCCTAAAGCAAACAAAGAGTGTAAAAAAATTCACATGTCACATGAAATAATATTTACATAACTATGTCATCAAATAAGCTATAATCTATTACAATAGCTGAACTGATACAAGTTATTGATTCAGTCACTGAATCCCATTTGCCTAAGGATGAATATATATCTTCAATGCTACCATTCATCTTGAAAGTGTATTTTAATATAAGTTGAATATATGTATGAATACTTGTTAAACATATGTTAAATATATGTAGCTTTAAAGTGAAATAATCACTGGTTTCATGGTTTGTCTTGATGCTATCCTCTTCTTTCTTGGAGCCAGACTCCAAAGTAGTTGCTAAACCAGTGCTGCCAGCTGTGGATCACTAGGGTTGTTTTGACTTAATATAGATTTTACACACTGATTTTTTTTAAAAAAACATGTTTAAAATATTACAAAGAATGCAGATAAATATTTATTTTAGTAGCTCTTTTTTAGTGCAAACTAATAATAATATATGTGTCTAGAATTCATAGCAGCAAGTAATGGCCAAAAGAAGGTATTTAATACACATTGTTATATACCCTCTTCTATTGCTCCAGACAATAAAGCATTTTGCTAATGAGTGGATGCTGACAGATGGTCTCTATATCACGAGCTAAGTCTTTCTTTAGATGCCTCTGGAGAAAGATCTACATAGCAGTCTTGAGAATTAAATAAATTTATTAGGCAGTTCCTACGATGGTGAAAGCAAAAAATGCTGCTGATATTGAAATAAGTAGCAATAATGCAAAAGATTTTGCTCTCTTTAGAGGAACACAATGTTTAACATTTTAGATTGCTTTGCCTATTTATTTGATGACCATTAAGCTCATACAAATAATAACATTCATAATTATTTTGTTTACTTTGAAACTGCAAAAATTCAAAAGATAAAAGATAACCCAGAGAGATCACAAAGTGACTAAAACTAAACTCAGGGAATCAGTCAATTTAAACTTGTAAATATAGAACAATAAATGCCATTCCAAGATAGAAAATGTCAGCTTACTGTATGGTTTCATACTTAATTTAACATGATAACACAAATAATGTAATGACAACATGAGCACAGGGATTTATTTTTCCTTATCTGGTAATGTTTTTCTAAACAAACCATCTCACCTGAAAGCCTCCAAAATGTGTATCATTAAAGTTGTTGGACTGAACATAATTCTCCAAGAGGAGGCAAAGACATCACAGTGCAAATTTCATCAGTTTGGTATTATCTTGGTTAAAAAGATAAGAGAATCTGGAAAATTCTAAACATAGTGACTACTAATAAGTAGTTTTCCAGGTCTTCTTCACAAATACTTGAAAACATATAGGAGAGGAACTAGAATATATAGCAAGGGCAGTCTCAGTTAAATATTTGCAGCACCATTCTGCAGTGGCTCACTACATAGAGTATATCTGAGAAATAAAAAACTGGCTTTTGAGTCCATCAAAGGGACTCAACTTAACTTAACTCACCTTTTATTTGAAACTTCCAGTGCTCAAAGGCATAATATAATCTCCACGGAGTACTTTTATAATTATGTAGTTATTACTGCAGGTATATCTTGACTTTTCTGTTCTTACTTCCTAGTTGAGGAGGAACTTTCAGTGAATGACTCTTGATTAAAAGACTGGAGGTTGACTCCCAGTGAACTTAATGAGAAATTTTTGCACTAAAGAGTTACAAACTTGATTTATATTTTTCATTATTTTTAATTATAATTCTTGTTATTAACTTTGTACAAATGCGAGCAACATCCATGCTATTTCATCTTAGTCTTTCTGTTTGTGGTGTGTATCTTGTGGCATAATACAGAAGATCTGCTTGTGAGTCTAGCTGCTTGTACCTCCCTTTTCTAACAGTATGGCGGGACTTCTACAAGAATCTAAATCCTTTCTGTTGGGTTAACTCCAGCATAGGACTTCATTCTCAAGAGTCTTGAAAATGCTTCTGTTGAATTTCAGATATGTTGTAGGTTTGTCCTCTCATATCTAAGGGGTTGAAGTATGTAGTGTTAATTTGAGTGCACTAAAATGTCTGCTGTACTGTCAGAGCCAATTAGACCTGTGAAAAATGAAGCATACTGCTTCCTCATGTCATTATATTGGATTTGTTTTGTTTTGTTAGCATTTTTCCTTGTGAAAGAAGCTTTATGAAAAACCAGAAAATTACAGTTCACAGATGAACAGTATCCTCAAAGGTTTGTTGAATTCTTGAGCAAGCATAAGGTTTCAGGGATTTTTTTTTAAAAAAGTGAAATACTCCTTTCTTAAGCTGATTAAATCATAAGTTAAACTTTTAATTATCCTTACTCAGGCTTGAGGATTAAAGCTGTAACTATGCTGTAGATTAGTGTAGAAATATACATTTTCCCATTACATGTTATGCCACATGTTCGCTGGAACATTTCTTATAGTTTAAATCGAAATATTGCAAAGTAAAATATTTTTTAGCAAAATGGTGTGGGTCACAGTGGAAAAAAAATCTCATCTAAGGAAAAAACATGTTGTACACTAATTGTATAACAGCTACATTTCAGCAACATCTTTAATATGCTCCTACTAAAAAGGTTTTCTTCCTTTTTAAACCTCAAAAATGTTCAGTTGTATAACATGCTTTAGAATGATTTATATTTTGGTAAAGAGTGACTACTTCAGCCCAGAAAACATACAAAACCACCAGGGATTTCCTGTGTGAATGTATACAATTTGGTTTCAAATCCTTATTTCATCAGGAGTTCATTATAGGACTTGAACCGTTGCTGTTTTTCAACTTCACCTACCTTACAGATTTCTTATAAGATTTAGCATGAAGAGGGAAGGAACCGTATAGTACTTGTTTTCCTGAATTTATAAAAAAAGGGTTCATAAAATTCCAAAGTTTAGACCAGTTAAGGTGGATGGGGGAAAATCCAACTTTCTATTTACAAATAGGAGAGAATGTATTTTGTTTGGTGTCAAAATGAAACTGAAAATGTTTGTGAAAAACAACACTACAGTGCACAGCACCGTTCCCAGGATCACTCCAGGACATCTCCATAAAGTATTTGACAGATCTTTCTCTTAGTCCCTTGAAATTTATCTTATCTTTTTTAAAAGAAAGAAAATGATAACTGCTTCATAAACATACATAGAATAATGTGTTCTCCGCCTGAACATTCCTGGGTTACATCTTTGAACTTGTTTTGCAACTGACTATTTGGAAGCTCAGGGTGAAACCCAAATGACTTGAAAAATGATAAAAGGGTGCATCAGTGGATTTATTTTACAGTAATATTTTTTTAAAGAAAAGTGTAGAACAAAGTAGGTGTACTCATCCTTGTGCTTCTTGATCTCTCAGCGATTTTTGACATTGTTAATGAAGGTATCCTTTGGACTGGCCCTGTGGGTTGGCATTGAGTGCACTTCTCAACAATTCTCTTAATTGGGAGGCATTCCCAATTGGAATTGGTGGAAGAGGAGAGGAGAAGTTATTTCATTGGGTGCCACTTCCAATTGGTGTTAGTGGAAGAAGAAAGGTCTCTTCCATTTCTATTGTTTTAGAAATATTCATTTGTTAAAATTTTAATGTTGCAGGTTTCCCAGAATCATTTTAATATGAGATGGAGGTCAAATAAATTTAATAAATGAAAAAACAGATCCCTCTTTGTGAGGTCTCCCATAGGGTCTACACTCTCTGTCTTCATTTGCTAAGTACATGAAACCATTGGGTGAGATTATCTAAGAGCTTGGAATGGATGATAATCTTTGATTGCAGTCAAACCAAGTGAGGCTGCTTAGGTCTTGTTCCTGTTGTCTGGAAGTTGTGCAGCTTGGATGGGGAAAAAAACCCAACTCTAACTCAATCCTTCCAATACCAAGTGGCTATAGTTGTTGGGATGACCTAGTTTCAGAAATCTTCCATCTGTACTCTTCAAAAGTTGTATTTAATCTGTGAGTCTTTCTGAATGTACAGTTTTTGTTCAATTAGCAGTGGCAGCTGCCTACAAGAAGGCTTTTGCAAATTCCATTTGGTCTGCCAGTTGTGCCCTTTCCTGATAGGGAACCCTCTTCAGACAACTACTTGTGCCCTAATCATATCATGGCTCATCTATTCTAGTACACTCTACATGGGGCTTCCCTTGAAGAGAATTGGAAACTTCCATCAGATCCAATATGCAGCAGTGTAGGCAATAATGATTATGCCTTATGAGCAATGTCCATGAGGAATGCCTTCTTCATGAAATGCATTGGTTACCAGTATGCTTTTATGTGTGATTCAAGCTGCTGTTTATCATCTATAAATCCTGATTATTGGAGGTGCCGTCTAGCACCTAGAGCAAGTAAGAGCTAGAAGAGTTGGTGCACTCTTATTCAAACAATGCCATCTATTGGGACCCAGGAAGTGTGCTTTCTCTGTTGTGGAACTATTTATTTATTTATTTTATTTATTTTATTACATTTTTATACTGC
Source organism: Pareas carinatus (assembly GCA_032468095.1). Classification (NCBI taxonomy): domain Eukaryota; kingdom Metazoa; phylum Chordata; class Lepidosauria; order Squamata; family Pareidae; genus Pareas; species Pareas carinatus. The sequence goes on along the minus strand of JANHFO010006589.1, from coordinate 56,505 downwards.
CCTTCTCCCCGAAGGGACTCAGGGCGGTGCACAGCCATATTAAAAACATAAACAAGACAAGTACAACAAAAATACCAACATTTTAAAAAGCGTATAAAACAATTAAATTGGTGGCTGGTTTAGACTCAAATATAAAACAAATTTAAAATCAAAATATAATTTGAAATTTAAAAATGTTTGGTCGAGGGGAGAAGTGCGAGTTAGGCCAACCCAGCCAGGGTAAAAAGGTGGGTCTTTAACACCCGACGGAAAGCATGGAGGTCTGTAATCGTTCTAATCTCTGGGGGAAGGTCGTACCAGAGGGTGGGAGCTGCCACAGATCTTTCCACAGCAGTTTTTCTTTGGTCTAGCTGGTGTTAGCTTTGATAGTGTCCAGCCACCATGTTCTTTGATGGCCTTGTTTCTTTTTACCACTAACTCTTCCAAACACAATTGCTTTATCCAGTGAATTCTCCCCCGCATGACATGGCAAAAGTAACTGAGACACAGTTTTGTGATTTTGCCTTCAAATGACATGTCTGGTGCTATGTGCTCCAGTACTTGTTTGTTGGTCACCTTTGTTGTCCAAGGAATGCACAGAAACTTTTTCCAGCACCCATAGCTCAAACAAGTCGATTTTTTCCTGTCTTGCTCTTTTAACTTTCCAACTTTCACAATCATAGGTGGTGATTTTCCAATCCCATTTCTCTCTGTGTTTGAATATGATGAAACAGCTAATGAAGGAAGAGGGTATTGAAGCTGCATGAATGATCTTATCTTTCACCACTCTGCTGCAGTAAGTGACTGCTTCCAGATAAGTTGGGTATTACTTTTTTCTTGACTTATAATTAGATTCTAGAATTATTTTTTTTGGGGGGGCTGCAGTTTATGGGTATTTATTTTGTTACAAATGAACTTAGGTATGGTTTACATCCTTCTAGCCCAGCCTATATAGATGATTAGCCTTGTCAAGACAAAGAAGAAGCAGGTGTTTTAACTTCAAAGAGTTCACAGACAGCAATTAAATAATTGCCAGTACATCCCTAATTAGAGAGGTATTACTATTTTGTGATTTTAAAGAGGTGGAAACATGGGAGAGAAAAAATTATAACCATAATGGTTTATGGACAAGCAGTGAACCTTGTGATTTAGCAGCTGTCAAAATATAATAAATCCCTTTCATTTTCTCAAGAGTTATACAAATAATACCCATTGATGTCCATACTGTTAGGTCAAGCTCTTGATGATGAAAGCAAAATGCTTTCTAGAAATAAGTGTCTAGCAATTGACAAAGGTCCAAAAGATGAAGTATTGTTGGATGTTTACATTTATGAAAAAGAGAGTGAGAGTGACACAGGGAGTGAGTGAGAGTGAGAGAGTGAGAGTGAGAGTGAGAGTGAGAGTGAGAGTGAGAGAGAGAGAGAGAGAGAGAGAGAGAGAGAGAGAGAGAGAGAGAGAGAGAGAGAGAGAGAGAGAAGTCTTCCAAAGGAGATATATTTTTGGAGGACCTAAAATTATGTCTTTCTGAAATTTCTGAATAGGGAGTGAATTAGATGATCTCCAGGATCCCTTCCAAACCAATGATTCTATGTGCTACTCAAATTGTGCTGGATTATGAGAGGGATACTACAGGTAATCCTTGAGTTAGGAATCTAATAGACCTTGCCAATTACGAGGATGCATTAATTGGATCATGTTAAATGAATGTGATCCCTCCCTGTTTTACTCAATGCATTCGCTAATTGAATGCATAGGTCATTAATTGAACATGAGATATCTCAAGATGGGGAAGGCCATAGGTGCTTAGTGCTTCTGACCACTCAAGTCCTCCCCCAACCCACTGAGATATCTCATTCTTCCCCCCTTCCTCCATTCTGCCCTCCATTCTGCCTCAACAGGCAGTGGGCCTGTGGAGATTCACTTAGCTTTCAAAGATTAGCAGAATAACAGGGACCTTGTAGGTCATGTAGTCCAATCCTCTGCTCATGCAGGAGACCCTATACTATTTTTGACAAGTGGCTATCTAGTCTCTTCTTGAAAGCTTCCAGTGATGAAGTACCCACAACTTCTGAAGGCAAGCTGTTCCATTGGTTGATTGTTCTCACTGTCAGGAGATTTCTTCTTATTTCTAGGTTGAATCTCTCCTTGATCAGTTCCCACCCATTGTTCATTGTCTGGCCTTCAAGATGCTTTGAAAAATAGGTTGACCTCTCCCTCCTCAAATATTGGAACACTACTTTGATATTTCAATCACAATAATACACGGGGCTAACAACAGATACAAACTCAAAGTAAACTGCCCCAGACTCGATTGCAGAGTGATCAGTACCTGGAACTCATTAGATGACACTGTTGTTTCATCCCCAAATCCTCAAATCTTTGACCTTAAACTAGCTACCATGGACCTCACTCCATACCTAAGAGGTCTATTAGGGGGCGTGCATAAGTGCACCAGCGTGCCTACCGTCCCTGTCCTACTGTTCCCATTTATTTGTACTCATTTATTATTATGCATGTGCTTATACCTATCTATACCTACATGTTTATATAGTATGTTCGTACTTATACTTGTATTCCTCTTATATACTTGACTAAATAAATAAATAAATAAAATGTCACCTCGCGTCCTTCTCTTCATTAAACTAGTCATGCCCAGTTTTTGCAATCATTCTTCATATGTTTTAGCCTCCATCCCCCTTATCATATTTGTTGTTCTTCTCTGTACTCTTTCTAGGGTCTCAACATCTTTTTTATAGTGTGGCAACCAAAACTGGATGCAGTATTCTATGTGTGGTCTTACTAAGGGTTTATAGAGTGGCATTAGTACCTCACGTGATCTTGATTCGATCCCTCTATTGATGCAACTTAGGATTTTATTGACTTTTTTTGGTTGCCACTGCACCTTCCTGAACTCATCTATATATATAAAAAATTAGCCCCGTTTTACCCGTTTGTGTCTGGTAGGTGATCCCGGAAAGTACTGAACCAA
>JANHFO010006588.1:276418-287442 GCA_032468095.1 Pareas carinatus | reverse complement strand
TGTCTAAATCTTTGTCTAACCCCCCCCCCTCAATTTCCCTGTGGCCAAGGGCCTACTCTCAGGGTATCCATTCCCGTCATCAAGAAAAGTCCTGGACAGTCTAATGGGCCGACACCAAGAGAGGGGGGGCATCTCTCAGCGCCCGAAGCTGCTCCGCGGTGTATATATGCATAATTACAAGTTATTTACAAAATTTACAAATTTACAGCAAACTCAGGAGGGTCGGAGATCGAGGACCATAGCTGGGCTCAAGGCCACCAGATAGTCAAGTCAAGTAGAATAGTAGTCAATCAGATGGAAATCAGAAAGTTGGCCATAGGAGTTGATGACATTCTGAGTGCAGGCTTCCCGCGCCCAAGATGAAAGCAGTTTAGTTATCAATGACAGACACTCCCAGCATTTTTATTTATTTTATTTTATTATATTTGAATTTTTAAAATTGTTTTCCTTTTATCAACTTTCATTACATCCGTGACAAGAGTGAATAGTTACAGTCGGGGGAGTTGCATCCAATATAAAAAATTTAACACTATATTTCATATTTATATCTTATATCATTTATCATTTAAGATCTTTTATAACACAATCTCCACATTTCACAAATTTCTATTCCCTTTCTTGTTATTTTCTTTCTGCTTCTCCCCACCCTTCCCTCTCTATTTTGTCCTTCCTTTTTCTTATTTTTATTCTTTCTTCTTCGCTTCCTCTTCATTCTTTCTATCTTCCTTTGCCATTCTCATTTTACAACAAGTCACAATCTAATATCTTTTTTCATTTTCATTTTCATTTTCATTGCACATATATTTTATGGTGGGCAAATATATTTTTTCTATTAAATTTTTCTCCTTACCCTTTCCACATTAAATAACTCTTCCCAAGACCTTTTAAATTAATCCAAAATACATATGTAAAACATCGACTTTTAAATAATTCCAAGTTATCACTTCCATTTTTACTTTCTTTTAATTGCTTATCTCTATTGATCCTATATCCATTTAATTTTTAACACTTTACTCCATAGTATTATGAGACTGATGTTTAAAATTCTTATCACCTTTCATCATAAACAATAATTAGATGCATACAAGAATAAATATATTCCAAATATTTAAATTTTAATTACCTTATGGAGGGCATTATAATGTTATCTAAATAATAAATTTCTTATAATTTCTTACATCCCTTTACATCCTTTTTTTCTCCATTCTTTTCTAAAAAAAATTCCTATTTACTTTTCTTTTCTCTCTCTCCTTTTTTCCTTCCTTCTTTTCCTTTCCTCATCTCAAATTCTATCTTTATCTCCTTGTTCTTACTCTCTTTCTCTTACCTTCTAACTTTCTCTTATCTTCTTTTTTAACCTTCCTTTTTTCAGCACTTAACTTTCCTTTTGCTTGGCTTTCTCTATTTACTTCTAAATGGCCTAATCCTAATCCTAACTCTAATTCTAATCTTACCCTCTCTCACCCTAATCTTAACCCTAATTCTAACCCTAACTCTAACCCTAATTCTAATCTTAACCTTATCCGTAATCTATCCTAATCTTAACTCTAACCTACACCCTAATTAACCCTCACCCTAACCTTAACTTTAAATCTAATCTTAACCCTAACCTTTACCCTAATTCTGGTCCCCACTCTAATCAAGTAGAATAGTAGTCAATTAGATGGAAATCAGAAATACTCACTATACACTCTCAACACAGTTGATCAGGCTGTGTTAGAGTGAGCTGGGAAGCATGTTCGGGGCATCTCCTGCTCCCACAAGACTTGTCTCGAACTTCGGGGGACCTGGGTTCATTCCAAACCTTTTTTTATACCCAACTTATTTGCTTAGAAACCGGGTATGTGTATGGTACGGTATGTTTTTCCTTGGTTAACAGAACTTCCCATTCTCACTTCACTCCATGAAAGGTACAATTCACTGCATTCCTTACGGCGACTATTGTTTCAGCTTTATCCAGTCTTATCAGCATTGGTAGGGACATATACTTCTCCTTGCATACCACGCGCATGCCAGCATTCCGAACAAGACGGTTTGCCCAGAATAATTTACGCATTGAGTAAATATGGTTGTGCTTTGAGTAAATGAGGTACGATTGCTAAATTCTGAGACTGTCCTTGCTGTGGGCGGAAAATGGATCACATGATGGCCATGCGCGCACAGCAGTGACGTATAATGCCCTTGAGGAGAAGCGATGCAAAGTTTCAAAGTGCTATCATCAGGGAGTCCCGGGTTAAAGACATTTTAGTTAGCACGAGCATCCACGCATTTATAAAATAAAGAAATATCGCCAACCGAAACCCATGGAATGTGGAATGAATGCTCCATGGCGACAATGCACCAGCTCACAGAGCTCTCGCAACGCGCCAGTGCCATCATTCCTCATCCCCCGTATTCACCAGATTTGGCCCCCCGCAACTTCTTTCTGTTTTCAAAGGATGAAATTGAAGCTGAAGGGTCCCCGTTTTGGCACGGTGGAGGATATCCAGCGTGAATTGCAGAATGTACACCGCTGTACACCGCCCTGAGTCTGTTTCACAGAGAATGGTGGTATAGAAATTAAATAAATAAATAAATAGATAAGGTGCTTGACAGGCTTGAGGAAGGCAACTTCCAGGAGGCAAATTACAAAAACGGAAGAGGCGCTGCGATCGGTATAGAGCTGCCCAAGGGGGACTCCTTTGAAGGGGACAGCAGCCAAATTTAAATCAGGTAATATTATTTCAATTTATGAGGACTAGTCTCGGAATCTAATGATCATACCTCGTATTAACTTTAAATATTGTTAAATGTGCTTGCGTTCTAAGCATCATTTTATTACCCTAGTGGAGACAGGTTTTGAGGTAATTATGAAAACTTCATCCATACATCATTTCATCACCTTGACCCTTTGATCAAAGGCCTACTGCAATGTCCCTCCCCCCGCCTCCCCGGTTAATCCTTCTGTTGTGTCCAGGGGGAGGGTTTAGCCAGCGCGGGAAAAGCCAGCCCCCCCCATTGGCAGACTGCCACCCTGCCAGGACAATATAAGGAACAGCCCACCTCTGTTCCAGCAGTTCTTAGTGGAGCAACCATACCTTAATAAAGACTTGAACCCAGTTTGTGCCTCGCTTCGTTCCTTGCGGCACCCACACTACAATTTCTAATAAACTTTTAGGAATGGTAGGAGAGAAAGTTTAATAACATGCATTATTATGCAACTTGATGAATGAGATTTGCTTACTATGTTTAACTTGTTTACTGAATTAAGCCCATTTTCCGGAGTTGTTTTTGTCTGACAAATGAGTTTGTTCTCAATATGTCAACACAAACAACAGTACACGGCAGAAGCAAACTCCATTTGATCCCTACATTATGGTGGCAAAATGTAAAACTGCTGATGGTACAATTGAGGAATGCTTTGCAAATATACTAGGAATACTGCATAGAACACAATACGGCAGACGATGAAGGAAGCTATCATGACTAAAATAAGAAAATACAACCACTCAAAGTGTGAACCTATTCGCAGTAGATTAATCAGAATCAGAATCTATTTTGCCAAGTGTATCTGGACACACAAGGAATTGGTCTCTGGTGTATATGCTCTATACCAGGGGTTCCCAAACTTTTTCAGTCCATCGCTCCCTTGGTGCTACAAATTCATCCTCAGTGCCCCCCACCCCCATTAAATAGTATTACAAAATGAGAGACACACAGACATGCACACACAAGTAAAAACATACCCTCTCGTACTCCACTTCTCCCTTATCACTCGCACGCCAGCCAGCCCTAACTCAGCTGAGCTCTGGGCGCTCTGGGTGCGTAGGCTGAGCTCTGAGCTCTGAACGCTCCTGCAGGGTGGGCCGAGTTCTGGGTGCTCAGGTGCTCCCGCGGGGCGGGGTGAGTTCTGGACATTCCCACAGAGCGGGCCAAGCTCTGGGCGCATAGTCCAAGTTTTGGATGCCCCCTGTAACTCTTAGCATCCCCCTGCCATCCCCCTGGCCTCCTAGCATCCCCCTAAGCCATCCCACCGCCCCCTGGGGGGGCGGTCCCACCCCCTTTGGGAACCACTGCTCTATACCTACATACATACAATAAACAGACTGATTACAATCAAAGATACATTCATAATCATAAAATACATTCATATTGTCATGTACACATAAGTAAAAGATACATTCATAGTCATAAAGTAATATTATCTAGCTCAGTGGTTTCCCCATCCTTTCCACCTCCAAGGACCAGCAGTGGTGGTGGTGACAGTGGGGAGAGGATGGTTTTGCATGCATAGCCTAATCCCCAGCATACGCAAATGGAACTTTGTAGGCTCACCTGCTACTTGTTCAGCCCAGTTCCCAACGGGCCACTGATGTAGTTGGAATAATAGGGGCATATCATATGTTTGACCAGGAACTTAGTTGTGCTAAGCAGAAGAGGCAGAAAAGGTGAAATACCTCCCTATTGTTCTAATGTTGAATCTGTGACGAACCAAAGTTGAACAGCCCTGCTCTTAAAGAATATTCAGGCCCATTACAAAATTGGGATTCCTGGCACGCTCTGGAATAAACGAAGTTGTACGCCAAAGGAGCTTCAACATTAATAGAGATTGGAGGGGAGGAATGTAGTCTCTGTGTATTCAATATTGGCTTATATTTTAACCCAACAGTAGTATATACTCTCCTAGCCTCAGGCCTATATTAGTCATGATGCAAATTCACTGCCACGTTCCTATTCTTGTTCTTTCCTTACCATTTTTCTCAACATTTTATTACAGTAATTTGCATAACTATATTGTTTGGATTGTCATCATTTGTATCGATGACTTAGCTATTTTTTTCCTCATTTCCTCTATTTTGCTCTGTCCCTTGTCTCTCTTGAGGGATGCTCTTAGGTGCTCATGGCACCAGGAGGAAGTTTTGAAGCTATGAATACATTTTCTTCTTGTGCAATCTCTCACTGCCTCAGCATTTTTCTTTCCGCTACTGTCCCATTTCACAATGACAGTTTCAGCTGATTAGTTGTTGCAATCACTCCTATCCAGTAAAACAGTGCTGAGTTAGACTGGTGGATCTGACTTTACATAAGAACACTGGGTCAAAGAGAACAGGACTCTCTTCTTTCTTCTTGAAATAAGAAGTCATTCAGCCAATGACAAGGGTCACATTTCAGAATAAGGATTTTAGCTTTTAGCTATATCTCTTTGTCTTTAATATTAAAGGGAATATTCACCAGCCTACGCTTTGACATTTTTTGGAGGAAGTTCAAAAGGTACTGTGCTAGGGATTTTTTTTTCTTTTTTGCAAGTCTAGTAAAAATAAAATCCAACCAATGGCAAGTGTTCTTGTAATAAGATGCATTTCCAGGAAATCAAACTAGTAAATTTATCCTGATAGGATTGCAGTGTGCAGTCAAACCTTGACCATGGATAACTTAAATGGTTTCACTGATGATGAATTCAAAGACATCCGAACATTACCGTTTTCAGAGAAGATAAATTTTGCATCATCTGGAATCACAACATTTGAAATTAGTGGTAAAGTATTTTTATTATTTGATGATCGTGTATACTTAGATCAAAATATCTAAGAAGATTTATTAGTGATTGATTAGTGAGAATTTGTCTTTTATATATGGAATTAATTTATCATTTTTTATTTACATTATGGCAGTGACAAATATGAAAGGATGCCATGGAATTTCATGATTAAGACTACAATCCTAAGCTTGTTTTTCAGGACATAAAATACCTGCATATATTGCATAAGTGTCTAATAAAGATTCTCAACCATCCAGGTCAGGATTACCTCCCAGGTGCTTTTTCAAAAGGCAACTGGACTTTCCTGTTCCTGTTTTTTCCCTTGAAAAGGTTTTGCTCTTCATCCAAGAATCAGAACTGAAGAAACTTCTTGGATGAGAAGCAAAACCTTTTCAATGAAAAAAACCAAGGAAGTCCTTTTGGAAAAGCAACTCTGGGATATGCATAGGTGGTTTCTATGGAAGACTACTCATTTAGTCTGAAGAACACATACACAGTTGAACACTTTTCTCCAGAATTTAGCTGAGGAACCAAAAGCCAAGCAGGATAGGTCCTGGTTATGTCTTAGATTGGGACCGCTGAGGTGTCCGGGGATAATGGCTAGAATGGGCATCAAAAATATGACCTGGAAGAAAGCAATGGCAAACCATTTTTGCACATCGCCATGCAGGGACATCTGGGAGGAGGCAAAAAAGTCAAAATGATGATTGCGCTTGCAGAATTGAAATTCCATCTTTTTGTTATGTGTGAGAACATCGCATGGATAACAGTAGGACTTCACTTGCATAGCTTCAACAATCTATGACTCTCTCTTTTTTGACATACATATGCGCCTTAGACACCGTATTGTCAACAAAACTTCATAAATGAAATCAACAGTCTAAACTGAGAGCATTTCTATCTTTCAAGTTCTGTATATTTCACTGAGAAAAGAGATAAATTGAACGTGCTTTGAACCATCTCATTTGCTAAAAGATATTCTCAGAGAAATCAGCAGAAGCCCTATTATATCTTAATCAGGAACCAATTTAAGATTGCCTTTCAGGATGTGCTATGGCACATTAAGTGCTATTTTTCACACAGACAAGGTTTTCATTACAACTCTTTGTAGTGACAAGGGAATGGAAAAGTTTTGTGAGGGAATACACACAAACTTTATGTGGCTTCTTGTCCCTTAAAAAAAAACCCAGTGAGATTGTGTCCAAGTGAACATTGGTACAAGAAGCCATTTCCTCAGAATTGTCAGCATGCACCTATATCAAGTTTGCAAGATTTTTCATAATTTATTCAGCTGGCTGTTGTTACAGGTTACATCCAAATACACTAAGAAGTCAGTTATATTGTTTAATTTGTTTTTGTCTATTTTTTATTCATTGGCTTGTATGTCACTGAGTTACAAAATGTCTATATTAAAAGATAGCAAAAATCAATACTAAGACACAAGTTCACAAGTTATGAGGAGATTGTTATTTCATGACTGCGGTTCTCAGCAGATGCTTTTAGAAATTCAAATGACTTTAGTAATCAGATATACTTCCAAATAAGCATGCATAAATTATACCTATATGGGCTTTTGTCTAGAAATTAAGCAATTTGCCCTCTGTTAAACATATTAATAAAGACTAGCCTGTTTTAATCATGCTGCTCAATAGGATCCATGTTTTATAAAAATTTTGTGTACAGGATTATGGTCTGAAACTATTATTTGACCAGTAGTGGTAGTTTCAGTTACTTGTAGAGCCAAATGGACTTACATTACTCTGTATATTTTGCTTTCCCCCAAATTTTAGAACCACGTGTTAAGAAAAAAACTTGTAGATGCTGTTCTTGGTCTGTCCTCGTAATATATCTGGTTGTGCTCACAGGAGGCATGGGACTGTTGGCCTATGAAGGTAACCTATATTAAATGTAATTTAGTTGTTTAAAGCTAAAGATTAAAAACTTGCCTGTTCTCACACTATTGATATTGGTAAATCTAGCTGAGTGAAACCCTTAGCTAACCTGCTGCCTTGGATAGATTCCCTAAGCAGCACTGAAATAGCAGTTCATTGTAGTGTATGTTGTGCAAAAGCCACAGCTGGTGGTGAGGAGCGTTATACAGTATTATGTCCCTCAGGCAACCATTGCCCTCTTTAATTGATTGCTGTATTTCAGATGATAAAGGTTCCCCCCCATCTGTAATTATCTCAAAAGAATACAGAGTAATAAAAACACAGAAACACCCACCCTAAAAAGTTCAAAAAAGGTGACAGCATTTCTAACCAGTAGCTGAAAAATAAAAACAGTGCCAAAGGTGACTTCCCAGCATTCAGTAAATAACCTTCAGACCTTTAGCTTCCCAACCTGTTTTCCAGATGCCTTTGTCTTCAGCCACATCTGAGACTGATTAGTCATCCTGAGTTTTCTCATCACAATCTGGGTAGCTCTTTACAAAGCTTTTATCTTGTCACATCATAGTGAGTTTTAAAACAGCAGCAGCAATATAAAATCACTCTGTAGTCCAGATTAAATTGCAGAGGTTTTCTGGGAACAGAAGAAGTTAAAAACCTAAAATGCCACTTTATTCCAAGTAAATGTGGTATCCCCATTTTTCTTTTGATTGATTGGTTTGTTGATTGATTGTGTGCCATCAAGTTGTTTTCTACTCCTAGCAACCAGATAGTTTGTCTCCACTTTTCAGAGAGAGAGAGAGAGAGAAAGGATATGGGAAAATGACACTAGAAAAATGGATGATATATGCACAGACACAGAGTAAGACAGTAAATATGGGGATTGCAGGTCAAGGTTAAGGGTCCTTGTGAGACTGCAAAGGTTAAAGGCAGCAAATTGGCTTTGGGGTCTCATAAATGTTCTTAGTTTTCTGGCTAATAATGATGAGCTCCATTCCACATGTGCATCACTTGCTTTCTTAGTGCTTAATGATTCACAGCTGAAGCCAGGAATGTTTATATTGGATGCAGCAGGTAGAGGAAGCTTCAACATTGTGGCCATTCCATCATCAGTGATAGTATTATATGAACTAATCCAATGATAGCATACAGCTGACAACAAATGTGCCTACCATATGAGCATAGGTATGCCTTTAGAGGTTGGAAATGCTGGTGGGTAAGCAAATCAGGGGTCATGTTCTCATGACCATCATCCTTCAAATGTACCCTACTTCTTTTCAGTGCAGAGATTACGAAACAAGCTTTTAGTGCATTTAAATTGCATTTAAAGAAGGACATGAACGTTCTGCTGGTGGGACTAATTCAATCATAAATACAGGTTACCCTCTACAATTGCAGTGATCACTAGATTGGAAAATCTTCCAGTTCCAGTCAGTTTTTTTGAAGAAATATCTTTGTTGTTGTTCAGTGTTTATGTTGTATCCAATTCAGCCTGAAAAATTAATATAGTTGGCTAACAGTGAATAAATTAGAACATTGTCTGCTTCAACTTTCTTCAGTCTACAGGATGCACAAAATTATAAATAACATGAAAGAAGGCAGAACAGCAAGAGCTGTGAATCATCTTGTCAATGTCACCATGGAGAATGACATCTTCTTTGGCATCAATGCTCAGAGTGGTCAAGAAAACTGGATCCACAATTTGAAACAAGACATTCATGTAATCAAACTGAGCAATCAACATCTGCAATGGGAAATGGCGAACATTACAGGTACATCTTAGCTTCACTCATTTGAATTTTTTGTTTTATTTTGTTTGTCCATCTTCCTACTGTGAATATTACGTATTTTCAATGCTGTTTACAAAATGGAATAGATTTCTTTGTTCAAATGCTGCATTTATAATTCAGGGGACATTTCTGCTCATGGTCTTCTCTTTGCTCCCTTGCAAGAGTTCATGGACAAGAACACTTGAATATAAAAAGTTAAATGGCTACATTAAGCCATTAGAGTCAAATTCTATATAAACTTTTTTCCCGTGAAGCAAATGTACAATCAAAGGTTTTCATATCAAACATTTTCCAACAGAATCAGAACTTTATTATGCCAAGTGTGTCAGGATACACAAGGAATTTGTCTTCAGTGAGCATGCTCAATACTTACCTACATACATAACAAGGATACAATCAAGATACATTCATAGACAATTTGAGTATATACGTATAATCATGATCATTTGTATATATAGATATAGTCATTGCATATATAGGCATAATCAATTGTCGTTCTGGTCCAGCTCGGCACAGGAAATAACCAGTGACCAAGAAGCTGGTAACCCTAGATAACGTGGTTTAAGGGTGACAAGGCCAGCGTGTAGTTGCAGACAGCCTCCACATAAGCTCTCTGACAAGGGTGTAAATAAACCAAAATTAGTCTGGAATAAGTAAGGTGGGATGTCTGGGAAACGGTCCAAGTTCAAAAACCAGACAAGCAGTCCAAAGTCCGATAAGAGTGTACGTAGTCAGGGCAGTCCAGGTCAGTCCGAAGTCAACAAGGCAGAATAATCAGGAAGCAATCTGAAGTCAAAAAGCCGAACAAGAGATCAAGATACAAAGCAGCAAGAGACTTCCGGTGGACTCGAGGGCTTTGAAGGACGGACTTTTACAGTCCGCCAGCCCCAGGCTGTGTTAAGCCGCTTTTGACAGCTAAAATCAGCTGTCAAGCGGTGGGAAACCTGCTCCCTCGGGTGAAGAGGGGGCGGGGAGCATCGGATCAAGGGCTGGGCCACCCAAGTCCCTGATTTCTTTGCAGGAACTGGAAGGGTGAGCCCCCCGATGAGATCCGGAATGCTCCGCGCCTGGGACGCCTCTGCTAAGGCAGAGCAAGAAGCCCCGAACATCTCCGTGCAAAAGGCTTTTTTTTTAAATTTAATTTCTCTATCCGGACAGAGCAACATGCAGAATTCCTTTAAGTAACTTTATTGATTTTTTTTTTGAAGCCTTAACTTTGCTGTTGTGGATTCCCTCTCTAAAAATGGCGAACGGACTGAGACGGGCAAGTGATACATTGTTGCTCTTTGTTTAAAGTGAAAGCTTTTTTACTTTCGCTTCTCCTCTGCCGGTGCTGCGTGTTTTTTTTTTAAGGACCTGGAGAAATGGATCGCTTACAACAACTAATAAGCTCTTTCAGAGCACAAGAGATATCGATATGCAGAATTCCAAGCAATTAACTCTTTTGATTTTTTTCTGAAACCTTAACTTTGTTGTTGTGGATTCCCCTTTCAAAATGGCGAGCGGAGCTGATAGATTGTAACTTTCGGCTTAAAGGTTTTTTTTTTAAAGACTTGGAGAAATGGATCGTTTACGAGAATTATTAGGTGCTTTTAAAGCAGAAGAGATATCGAAGGATGATTTTAAAGAATTTGTAACAACATTAGTTCTGATAGCCCTGAGGGTCCAAGAAGCACTCAATGCCGGCCGAGCTCCCGATGGTTTGAAAATTTCAGAGATCGCAGCCGATGTTGAGAGGGAGCAAAAAGTATTTCAGAATTCTTTGGAAACTCAGGAAGAAGAGAAGCAGGTCGTTGTTATGGGTCAGTATGGATCGGAAGAATTTCT
>JANHFO010006588.1:202051-220727 GCA_032468095.1 Pareas carinatus | reverse complement strand
GAAGGGAAGGGAAGGGAAGGGAAGGGAAGGGAAGGGAAGGGAAGGGAAGGGAAGGGAAGGGAAGACAAGACAAGACAAGACCAGACAAGACCAGACAAGATCAGACAAGACAAGACAAGAGTTGGAAGAGACCTTGAAGGTCTTCTTGCCCAATCCCCTGCTCAGACAGGAAACCCTATACTCAAAAAAAGCCCAAACCCTATACCATTTCAGACAGATGGTTGTCTAATCTCTTCTTGAAAATCTCTAGTGTTGGAACACCCACAATTTCTGGAGGCAAGTCCTTCCACTGATTAATTGTTCTCACTGTCAGGAATCTCTCCTTAGTTCTAGGTTGGATCTCTCCTTGATTAGTTTCCATCCATTGCTTCTTGTCCTGCCTTTCAGGTGCTTTGGAGAATAGATTGACCCCCTCTTCTTTGTGGCAACCCCTGAGATATTGAGAACACTGCTATTATGTCACCCCTAGTCCTTTTCACTAAACTAGCAACCGTTCTTTATATGTTTAGCCTCCAGTCCACATACCATCTTTGTTGTTCTTCTCTGCACTCTTTCACTACCTTGAGTTATTTATAAATAAAAGCAGGATACAATTAAATTAAATTAAATAATTAAATTAAAACCACAATGAAAAAGTGGTTAGATAGGCTAGTTCTTGAAAACAGGTATGTTAATAGGCATTAATTTCTACCTCATCATCCCCTCGTCATCAGCACAATGATAGAAAAAGAAATTCCTGCACTTTAATTTGGGCCGGGCCATCCAATATAGATAATATATAAGAAAAAGTATTTGATTTCAGGCCAATGAAATGAACAGAATTCTGAGAAGATGCTAAGAGCTAGTTTGATTTTTTTTTAAAAGGGTTTGTTTGCTTGTTTATTTGTTGTTTAATTCATAGACCCCTTATTCTGATTCTGAACCTGAAATTGGTAGCAGTGTATCATTAGAACTCAGAGCCAGGAGAATCACAAAGGAAAAGCATTAGGATCTTCAAAGCTTTGTTCAGTTCTTAGATGGGCAAGAGACCATAAAATCAGTCCTCGACTTATAACAGTTCATTTTTCACACTTACAACAATTGCAGCAGTCCCATGATCATGTGATAAAAATTCAAATGGTTGGCAACTGACTCATATTTATGACAGTTGCAGTGTCCTGGAATCACGCGAACACCTTTTGTGACCTTATGACAAGCAAGGTCAATAGGGAAGTCAGATTCACTTAACCGCCATGCTACTAACTTAACAACTGCAGTGATTCACTTAACAACTGTGTAACAAGAAAGGTCATAAAATAGGTCACATTTTACTTAGCAAATGTTTCACTTAGCAACAGAAATTTGGTATTCCGTTGTGATTATAACTTGAAAATTACCTGTAAAGTTGTTGAAAAAGACCCTTTACATAAGATATTCCAACTACTGGAGATTCAATGTTACCCCTGTAAATTAATCTTGCAAAAACTCGATATTATTTTGAGTATCAGATTATTTCAGGTTATCGACTTGTAAATATTTTCCATGGATGAGATATAAGCAGTTAAGTAAATATTAAAATTAGTAAGATTTAAAAAAAGAAGCCGAAACTACTTGTTATCCAAATAAGACCACTCTGTTTTCTTCTGCGACATTGCAATAGGTTTATTATGCAATTTACAATACTTTACATCTCTTGATTTAAAATGGGCTCTTTATTTCATTGTGTGAATTCTGTGCTATCCTAAATGAACTTTGTAACCTTTGGACATGGTCTTCCACATTTTAACCCATAATAGAATTGTGAACTTGTACAAAAAGAGAAATGTGCCTTTTGCTTCAAATGATTTAAAGACACATACTGTGCATTGATGTCATACGTCCTCAGGGATGTCTTAACGCTTTTTTAAAAAAACACCCAAACTCTTAAATGTGTCTAGTAAGCTGCTAGGCTAACTAAAACAGAGACACACAAGGGGATTTTAAAAATATAGAGCAGTCATTCGCAACCGTTTTGCTTGTATATTTTTTTCATGACCGACTCACTAAATGCTATATGGAAAGGACTCAAATGAGGCTCTCTCTTTGAGTGTTCTTAGCAACTTCCTAGTTTCCATTCATCTGCTTGATACATATCTGCTTCCACACTCTGACCCCAATCCAAAAATCATGCTAGATATGAGTTTAAATAATCTCAGTATAAACAGCTGATTATCAAGCCATTATATAAGCGCAGATTCGGCTATTCATCTGCAGCTCTTACATGCATATGGCTATATGAAATGTTGGAAATCACTGATGAAAACAAGTCTCTCTCTCTTGGGATTTTCCGAAATCCACTTACAGGGTCAGAAAGTCACTTACATACATACATACTTACACACACTGAATATGGAAAAGAAATCAACTATCCTTAAGCTTGTAGACCAGTGAGTGTGCCAATTGCAATGGTATGTGAGAATGACCTTGGGAGACACAAGGAAGAACCATAGATTAGACAAGCATCATGCAAAAGGTATCTCAGCCTGAAGAAGCAGAAGGGACATGGGAAGCATCTCAGAAATGATCCTCCCTAGTTTGATTTTAATTTAAAACATTTATATAACTGTCTGTCCTCTAACCAACTCTGATAGTTTTCTGGAAAGTAGAAGTAAAGGAGACTTGCAAGATTCTGCTATTGTAACCTTACAATAAAGCTAGTGTACTCATGGTTTATGCTGCTTGTCTGGAGATCCTCCAAGGGCTGTTACCATTATATACCTGTAATCTAGTTGTGCATCTCTCCTCCATAATGAAAATAGAAGACTGGGTACTCTTTTATTTTCAACTCCAGATATGTCAATATTTATTTTTTGATTGTAGGGTTTAAAAAAATAATGATTAAAAATAAAGTTGGGGAGGACCAATTATGAACATTTTTATCTTTGCCAGTTGTTGCTAGTTCTGCCAGGCTGTTGGGCTTAGAAAGTTGGCTAAGTCTCTATGAGGAACCAGAATTCGCTTAATAGGGAAGCAGCAGAGAGTGAGGAGGTCAGAAGAATATGAAAAGACAATACGAGGTACGGATTGAGAGCCAGTCCAGCAGTCGGAGAGCAACAGTCTGGCCTTGCCATATGCGCAGAAGAAGGTCACCTTCTCAGGCAGCAAATATATTAGACGAATAGGAAGAGGGAGACTAAATTTTAATTCAATGCAGATCTTTGCTTATAAATTGTTCTTGGACGGCTCTTTATTGTATTGGATAACACAATTTGAGTGGAGAGAATGTTCGAAGTTCCAAAGAGGTGACTTTTTACCAAGTGAACTATTTTGTGTAAGAACAAGATATGCAAAAATGCAAATAATCTAAATGCAGGAAGCATACTTCTTGAGCAGGGCGCAACATTTGAAGTTTCTACTTCAGCTTTTCCTGGGAGATTTATTCCAACCGTATCATGGAAATGACTTTGCTTAGTGGATTTTTCTTTTCTTCCTTAGCATTCTATGAGCCCTTCATTTGTTTCACCTGATGGTAGAAAACAGATTTTCTTTTTTTAACTTATTAAATGCTGAAAAATGCTCTTTGGACACATGAGTACAAAAGGGGGGCTGTGGGTCAGAAACAAATAGAATTTGTTCTGAGTTATTGGTTTGGTATGATATTCCTACTCCCATTAACTTAAGTCTGATCAGAATCTAACACCAAAACAGAATCCTGATTTGAATAGAACATATTTAATGTATATATTAGTTGGTGTCTCTTTAGGCTGAGCACTGAATGTGTGTGTGTAAGATAATTATTAGGCACTTAAAGTAAAATATACATATCATTTCCAAAGGATTAAAAGGATATCTTTTTCTCAAACATACTCAAAATACCAAAGATTTTTTTTTTAAAAAAAGAAGCTAATACTATTATTCTAGTAACTTTTACATAAACTTTCAAGGAGACACTTACAGTGAATTTTGACCAAGATTATATTGATAGATTTTACAATATTGTGTTCTATACAGATATTGTACCCAAAATATTGGTCTGTGAATCAGACTGGATTAGACTCAAATGAATCCCATTTTACAACTAAAGAACATAAACAAATAAAACAGCTGGCTTAGCTTGTGTTTTAGAAGAAAATATTTTTCTGAAAAAATATTGTCTTTAGCCTTTATTTACTGTAAAAAATTTATTTACTGTAACTTATTCATTTATTTATCCTAACAAATTTATATGGTCATCCAATTCACCAACAGCAACTCTGGGTGATACACAACAATCAGATAATAAAGAGCAAATAAAAACAAATGTAAAATATAAAAATCCAAATTAATACATATCAAAAGAGCTAAAAATGTAAACTATAGACTAGGAAGGATAAAAATGGCTACCTCAACAATGGAGCCATACTAAACAATAGACACATGCACATTTGTACGGTTCATTTTGCATGAAGAATCTGCACAGAGACAGGACAGCATTTGAACACAAGGAAACATTGACTTGGCCTTGCTCATAAAGCCAGCTCAGAGGCAGCGTGTCTTCCTCACACAATCACAAAGGGCTTCTGGACAGAAGAGAAGCAAGCAACAGGGAACCAAGGGATCAGTTGTGTAAATTCTTACCGAAGTAGCAATAAGCATTTTTGTTGCTTTCCTAGGGATAAACCAGTTTCATAATTGGATGAACTGTTGAAAAGAAGACGTCTGGTCAAGATGGTGCAAGCTTCATTCTGACATTGATAATGTGCAGATATATAGATCAGTGTCAGGGCAACGTGCCACCAGAAGTTTGTGTCTTCCCATTGCCTCATCAATCCATCACCCATTTAACTACTGACACCTTGGCAGCAGCTCAACACTAACCATGTATTTGAATTGCAAGGTACCGGTTCCACCAGGGAATACAGATTGGAAAATCTAAGATTCAAATGCGGTTAAGCATTGTGAACAGCAATTCCCTCACAAGGTATCTTCATTGCCCTTTTGCCAAGGGGGAAAACACTTGGGTCTTTTGTTAGAAGTACAAATTGCTCCTTAATACAAAAGGATAAAGCACCTCCTTAGAATTCCTCCAGGCTCCCTATAATGCTGCCGCATGTCAATTTTAATTTTTTTGAAATTTAAAGCGAGGGCTTTTGTGCCTAAGCTCTGTCTTGTCACAAGGAGGAGAGGAATAAGTCAGAAAGGATTAGAAAACCTGGTGGGGATTGTGCATCTGTAGCAATTATGCTTCATTTGGATCTCTCAAATCTTTCTTTTCAAGCCCCATTCAGGGAATGCACAACTGACAAGATAGGAGAGATTCTTAACCATGTCAGCACATCCTACATTTGGAGAGGAGTATATTCATTTTTCCCTACAGGAGATAATTGGTTATATAATGTTGAAAAGGAGAAAGCGAAAAAGAACCCTTCTGCATACTAAGTCCATACCTAGGGTCAGAGCTACCAATTTGTATAATCCTGAACTAGTCCAGGATTTTTTTTAAATATATGTATATATATATATCTGATTCCATCAGATGGAGCAGTCAAGGAAAGGCTCCAGTGGGATCAGAAACCAATTTTTGGTCCACTTAATAGTAAATTGGATTTGGATTCATGGCAGCTTCAAGAGTAGAAGGTGGGCAAATATGCATAAGTGAATTTCTGAAGGTTATCAACCCATTCCTGGAAATGCCTTTGCTTGCCACTTGCTTGCTAGCAGATGTGCTGAATCAAATGAAGCAAGTTCCACATACACAACATATTTTCAGAATAAATGCTTGACAACTGTTGTATAGGAGTGTGGCAGGAACGCCGGCAGACCACATGCGGCCCACCCCAACCGTGAGAAAAGATGGTCAAGTTGAACTCAGGTGCAGGAGGAGTCACACCTCCCCACAACCACGGGAAAGGACAGGACTATGATTGGCCCAGGTGTGGCCAGAAGGATTCTTTTAAAAGGGAAATGATGTGGGCGGTTGGACACACTTCAGAGTAGGATGTAGAATAAAACAACTGCTGTTCATCGGTCTCAAGTCATCCTTTGTCTGTCCTCCCAATACACAACAACAATCAAGAAAGTATATTATCCAGAAGATGATGGAACACTGGGGTTTTTAGTCTTAGGATGTTTGAATTTTGTCCAGTGTTTCTAGGAACGATCTCATTGGGCATTCTTGGTCAATTTATTCCATACCTTCAATCTTCTTATTCTGACAAAACTGAGAGCAACATGTCTGTGTCAAGCAAAAATAAGTAAACTGTCTTCTCCCCTTCCACATATAGAATATAGATATCCTGTGATGTTAGTCTGGACCACTATCTATAATATAGCTGTGAGTTTCTTTCCCATTCAATTTGTTTCCACTGAGCTGGGTATAAGCTGGAAATAAAGGAGAAAGATTTATCCAGCAGGGACCACAGTTAGGAAAGTTGGAAGTGGCTTGACAGCGGCTCCTCCTAAGATGCTGATCACTTTTATAGTGTCCTTTTACAACTTCAGAATAAATTTTGCAGGCATTTGAAATAAAAGAAAAAGATTCAAGTCCTGCTTAACAGAATCAAAAGTGAAGTGTGTGCATATACCACAGAGGGTTTGTATTTTAAAAATTTAAATCTTTAGCTCTCGGAAGAAAATTAAGAAAGGACATCTCTTTCTCAAAATTAAATACTATACCTTTGTCTGATAAGTCAAAGGCAAATGATACCGTGTTTCCCCAAAAATAAGACACTGTCTTATATTAATTTTTGCGCTAGGTCTTATTTTCAGGGGATGCCTTATTTTTCCACCGAGGCCGCTCAGAACTGGAAGTTCAAGGTCTTATTATCGGGGAGGTCTTATTTTCAGGGGATGCCTTATATTTCAGTGAGAGGCAAAACTGTAAGTAGGTCTTATTTTCAGAGATATCTTACTTTCAGGGAAACAGGGTAGCATGGGAATGAATTCCTTCCGTTTTGATTCAGCAATATTGCGCAAGAATTGTATGAGAAGCTTTCAAGTCCAGAATGAAAGGCCAGGTGATACCCAGATCCACCCAAAAATAAGACCTGGCACATCCTCTGCTATCTGTTCATTTCAAAAATACAGATATATTCCCTTATGGGTCCTTTCCTGTGCATTACTTCCCCTGTTGTACGGCTTTTCTATCCAGAGTGCATCTCTTTTCTGATTTCAGCCTATTTTCGCTTTCTTGCTTGACTTCTGCCTTGACGTTCCACTTCCTTATTTCCATTTTGGATGTGAAACAATGGCTTAATCACCTCTGCATCATTTCTGTATGGAAATATAGCACTACCTTAATGAAGCTGTGAAAAAGAAGCCATCGTTTTTGAATGCATTTGTGCATGGCTAATTTGAGAGTTACATTTCCCACATGGAGACAGGAAACTCTATTGATCGCTTGGTTATATGCCTTTTTGCCTAAGCATGCAAACATCTCTTGCAGTGAAGGCTGCTTTGAAACGAAGTTAGTTACTTCTGTTTGATTCCCTCAGTTTAGCCTTTTTTGCATTGAGTACTACCTCCTCCTCAATCCTGAGTTCAGTTTTCTTTTTCCGTTGGCCCTAAGACTGTGTGTGTGAACCGCTCCAGACTAGATTGCAGAAAATATGAGTGGTCAATGCCTGAAACTCACTACCTGACACTGTTGTTGCATCCTCAAACTCCCAAAACTTTAACCTTAAACTGTCTATCGTGGACCTCACTCCATACCTAAGAGGTCTGTAAGGGGGTGTGCATAAGTGCACCAGCGTGCCTACCGTCCCTGTCCTACTGTTCCCAATTGTTCATACTCATTTGTTATGCATATGCTTATACCTGTTCATGTTTATATAATATGTTCTTACTTATACTTGTTTTTCTCTTACATACTTGATTAAATAAAATAAACTAAAATAAATAAAATAATAAAATAAAATAATAAAAAATATGATCAGGCAACAGTTCTCCATGGTTAACTGAATCACATATTATCCAGCTGTTGTCGTTTTGAGCAATGCAGCCATAAGTTATTGACATGGACTTGATTCAAACCACCCTCGTGACTAAGAAGTGGATGACTAAAAGATGCTTTAGAATGGGATGAAATCACATCTGCCTTCGAATGCAGAACATTTGCTGCTTAATTCTAATATGGGACTTGCTTCTCTTCTTGAAATGAGTCCTAACCCCAGATCCTCATGTGTGTTTTCCTTTGCCACCTATCAGCCCCATTTTTCTCTTTCAAAAAGTGGGCTACTGTCCGCTTTTGGAGATTTCTAGTGTAACAAATGCCCTTTTTCACTGCTGTCATCACCACCTGCTCAGTGTCTGATAGAAATGTACCACACAAGCCTCCCCTGAAAACGTCTCTCTCTCTCTCCCTCTGTGCAGCCTACAAGTGAAAGGAGAAAGAGAGAGCTGTAGGATGCATGCTTGGCTTTGGTTCCCAACAAGTCTCTAAAAGGTGATGCTGTAAATTAGTATTTTGGAATGGATGATTTCATCAAAAGTAAATAGAACCTCCTTTGAATCCAGCTCCTGTTGACTACATGGACATGTCCCTGTAGGATTTTGGGTAACAACACAGACATGGTTTACCGCTCGTTTTTTCCAAGTTTTTCCCCATGAATCTAGTCTTCCATCCAAAATGTCCCGTGAAATAACAACTACTAACTAGATTCTATGTATTTAAGTGTTCATCCCAAAGATGGTTGGCCATATGGAGTCACCGGGTGAGGACTCCTCATAAGTTGTCAATAATCATAAGTTACTTGCAATGTTGTTCCACTGTGGAAAAAGAAATAGCCCAGGGGAAATATGATCAGTGAAAGAAAAGATTTCTTTCTGTGATGTAGCTCAGTCGTTTCAGCCTTGGACTCATGTCCTTATTAATTGCTATGGGCTTTAGAAGCCAATTGCTTCAGTTGAGAAACACAACCAACATGTTCCTTTCCCACCTGCACACAGCCACTTTTTACTTCCTCTTCCATACAGTGCTAACCTGTTGTTACATTTCTCATACTGTATGTAGAAGCAAAACAACCATAGCTCTCTCTTAATAAACAATCAATAAAGGTAAAGAAATGGTCTTGTTCCCCATCAATTATCTAAAACTCACAACAGCATCTTGACTCCAGTACAAGGATAAAATGGAATTTCCTTCCTTCCTTCCTTCCTTCCTTCCTTCCTTCCTTCCTTCCTTCCTTCCTTCCTTCCTTCCTCCTTTCTGATGCTGTGCCTGGAATAAGAACATATCTGCACATGTTTGAGAGAGAAAATGAGAAAGAAATGAAGTGTCTCTAATCAACCACGATTTTTCCCATTCAGCTGCCTTCTGACTATAAAACTATTTGGGTGACATTATGACCAGTTATGCTAAGAAAAAGTTTCTTCCCCTCCCCAAAGCTACAAGATCAGAGCTTGGCCAAGGGCCCCATTCATAGAGGATTAGAATGATTCAGAAGCTGTTGAGAAGTACAGTTCAGATGCAACAACCCATTTCCCAAAGGTCAAGCTCATTACTTGGGAGTAATTATCATTGACTAGAAGAGAGTTACAACCTGAATGAATAAAAGAGGGCAATGTTGCTAATGATAACACATCGCATGCATATCACCTGGACACCAATTATTGGTTTCACCCAGGGAATCCACTGATACAGGAGCTGAAATGAATTTGGATCCTAGACTTTCAGAATGCAAACTCAACAGTTTGAAATTTATACATGGAGCATCCAATATGAATTTATACATATCTTGCCAATATTTAAATATTTTGCTTTGTCTGTAAGCTGTGTGTGTGTAGTGTAGTGTATATATGTGTACCTTCCTCTCACTGTTACTTCTGGTGACTCCTGGCAGTCTTCTTGACACGATTTCAGAAGAGGTTAGGGTTAGGTTCTTAACACCCCCTATGCTATTTTTTTTTAACTATACTACTGAGCTGAGAAAATGACTATGGCACTTAGGAAGTCCTAACCAAAGTTATTATTGAGTCATCCCTTTCATGCCTGCTTTCTTTCCCTCTATATTCCCAGATTATCAAAGTAGTATAGCAAGTAAAAAGCCATAAAATAGCACTGCTAGCTCCTGCATGCAAAGTAATGCAGCTGGCCTTGGTTCCTTCACATCTTGTGTCCATGCTGCTCATTGGGTCCCTTGTGGCAACCTGTTCTTGGAGTCTATTTTTCTTTCTTGTCAGAATGTGTGTGTGTTTTCAAGTCTCCAGTGGCAGAAATGTTTCCTGGGGGCATTCCATTTCCATTTTTTTAGACTTTTCCCTTAGTGCTAAAATTACATTAGCCTTCCTTAGAATTCCAGAGTTATAAAGTTCTGCCCTCACGTGATTTGGTGGGACAGTAACCTTAGGTTTGGGAAGGGTGGATATTCTTTCAGAAGTTATTTAAGACTTCTCCAAACGCTATGCACAAAAATGGAAAGATGCCTTAATTCCCGCAAGGGATGGTTGGCTGAAAAAGCTGATGGAGTTAGCAGAGATGGTTACGTTGACTGCTTTAATTAAAGAACATAATACAATTAACTTTGCTTCTTCTTGGAAACTGCTTCTGGACATTATGCTTGAGGTAAAAAAAATGAAATTAGATAGGATTGCTAATTAGGATTGTTATTATAGAAATGGCTAAGACATATCAAAAGTTGAGGATGTATGGTCTTGGCCTTATTCCACTGCACTAAAAAGAGTTGGAAATCAAGGCTTTTCTTTTTTTTTTCCCTTTCCCCTTTTCCCCTATGCTTTTTGCTATCCCCTTTTTTTCTCCCCTACTTTCCCATTATTTTCATTTTGTGTGTGTGTGTGTGTATTTCCTATTTTGATAAACCTGTTTTAAATGTGGAGATTTCACTGGATGCTCCAATTCTTCAAAATCAAAAACATACCAGGACTGAATAGGCTTTTTGCCAAGGAGAGAATAAAAACAAAGGGAAATGACTATAGATAGTTCTCATTTAGTGGCCAAAAGTGGGACCAGCAACCCAGTTGTAAAACAAACAGTTGCGAAATGAAACCACGACTGTGCTTACAACCTTATTTCAGTTTTCTTTTCCTTTGAAGATCATAAATGCGAGGATTTATCAGATAGTTACTATCACTGTCGTAACTGTGAAAGATCACTAAACAATGCAGTTGCATAATGAAGAGCCCATGTATTACATCTCGGTTTAAAGCAAAACAAAAAGACTTCAAAAAATATATATAACTTGCTATGGCAAGAAGGGGAGTTGTGCCCTACACATCCCACTCATGTGTAAGACAACCAATTTCCACAATACGGTCTTGAGCATACACCTACTCTTTTCAAGGAGAACATCAAGGATTGCTTTGAAGCCCTGAGCTTCCTAGAGAAATAGAAGGCTTGTGGCACAAAGTCAAAGGACTTGTCAAGTATGGGTGTGAGAATAGGCTGCCAAAGACCAAGAAACCAAAGAAAGCAAAATGGATGTCAAAACAAATAGTGGAAACTGCCAGGAACAGAAAAGATGACACAGCCAAGAAAGTCAAAGATCTCAGAGAGAAAAAAAATGTTAAAAAGCATTTCAGAAAGTTATTAGAAGAGACTAGAAGCAGCATTACAATGACAAAGTAAAGACCTTCTTTGAGGGAGACAGGTGCTTAGAAACCTGAAAGATCGATAGATCGATAGATCGATAGATCGATAGATAGATAGATAGATAGATAGATAGATAGATAGATAGATAGATAGATAGATAGATAGATAGATAGATAGATAGAAAGTGAAGACACTGAAGATGGAAACTGACATGCAAAAACAAAGAATATCTTCCAAATACTTAGGATGCCAATGGACACATAGTAGTGAATTGAAAGGAGATCAAACAAAGATGAAAGGAGAATAGTGAAAGTCTATGCACTAAGGATAACAACAACCAAGATAATTTAGAAGAATTCCCTTCTTAAGAAAATGCCTACTACTAAAAGATTATGCTAGACCAGCATTTGTATCATTACCAAGTCAGACGACTGCAGAATTTAATGGAATATATCTGCAGAAATAAAGCAAAGGAATCTGTGAAGTTTCTAACCAAACTAAGTCAGTAAATCTGAAGAATGATGATAACCTACAGAGTGGGGGGGTGGTCAAATATCCATACCCAAAAATGAGGTATCAGAATATGCAGATAATTATACAATATCCTTCATTTCACTTGTAAAAAAAATATGTTTAAGATTATCTAATGTAGATTAGAGCCCTGTATGGAGAGGAAAATAGCAGATCTTTCTAAGGCTGGCTTTAAAGGGGGGGAGGTACAATTTAAATTATTGCTGATCCATGCTGGATAATTGAGAAAAGCAAAGAACAAACCCAAAGAAGTCAATAAGTTCTTCACCGATAGAAGGAAGGACTTC
The DNA here is from genome assembly GCA_032468095.1 of Pareas carinatus. Taxonomy (NCBI): domain Eukaryota; kingdom Metazoa; phylum Chordata; class Lepidosauria; order Squamata; family Pareidae; genus Pareas; species Pareas carinatus. The sequence continues at coordinate 208,427 of JANHFO010006588.1, read as the reverse complement.
CACTCTGTCAATCATGTCAAACTGTGGAATGTCCTTGGGAAAATAGGAATCCAAGAACATCTCATTGTCCTCATTCAAATCATATATACAACTTAGGAAGCCACAGTCAAAATAGAACATGGCAAAGCAAACTGACCTCCTTCACTTCAATCTATATGCTGAGTATAAATTAAGGAAAGGTGGATTATAAAAACTTCAATGTGGCTTTAAAACCAGAGATAGAAATATTAATAACCGGCTGATGATATTGCAGTGAAAATGCAGAAGATTTACAAGAACCAGTACCTTAGTGATAAAAATGGAGCTAATATTAAATATAAGCAAAGGCAACTAATAACCACAGATACAATCACTGGCCTATACAATTGACAATGAAATTATTAAAATGATGGCTTGTTTCTGCCTTTTAGGACCTACTATCACTTGTAAAAGAATACAGCAAGCAGTCAAGCGCTACACAACAGACTAAGAAGAGGGTACTAACTTCTGAAAAAGAAGAGTTGGTGGGGGGAAAGAGATTGACTAGAATTCTGAGACAAAATTTCAAAAACGAAAATCAGGTAAGGAAGATCCTCTAAAGAAAGTTAAGATTGGCAACTCTGCTCAGATAACACAACCTACTTGAGAAATGAATCTGCTTGCTAGAGTAACTCATTATACTAAACCATAACTAACCAAATGGGCCATGTTCACAATATACCCTGAGCCACAGATTCAGAAAGTGAAAGCCAACCAAACTTAGCATGTCATGTGTAAGCACAGCAGGGAATCTCTGTTTGTAATGAGTAAACATGCCTTCTCTTGTCCAATGCTTGCCACTTGAAATACAACTGTTGCTGTGCCCAAATAAATGTGTCTCTCATATATTTATATAGAAATATAACATTCCGCATACAGTGCAAGAAAACACTAGGAATACCATTGTTCAATAAATTCCAGCTTCTGAGGGGCCTTTAAGACAGTACCATAGAGAGTGTGTTGCAATAGAACACACAGTTAATTAAAGTGTGAGTGATTATAAGAAAAGACACCAAGTCCAGAAGAACTAGAAGCACATAACCTCTTGGTTTCGTCAGTGCTGAGTTTAATCCTTTCCATTCAAGTCTCCAAGATTTTGGAGACACAACCCTGATAGCATTACCAACAGAGTGACATGCTCTCTGCCCCATCTTTAAAACGATGTAAACTGATGGAACCAATGAAGTATCTCTTCTCTATTGCAGCACTTGCCCTCTAGAATTGTATCGCCCCCCCACTCCCCACCTCAAAAAAAAGTAAAAGTACTCTGTCCCCGCTATCCCTTAAAAGGGTCTTCAAATCCTGACTCTTTCTCCAGGTGCTAGGAGACAAAAGTATAAGCCTTCTAAGGAAATTACATGAATGAGTTGGCAGTGTTGGTCCCTAGGTTATTAACTTCTCTTTTTTATTTTACTAGGTGTCCTTTTATTGTGTGCATCGCTCAGAATCCTTATGAGTTAGGTGGCTTTATAAGTAAGCTAAGATCTGTTAGGAGGAAGCAATTCTCTTCTAACAGATCTTAGCTTACGTATTGATAAGGCCACTCAACTCATAAGGATTGTGAGTGGTGCATACCATAAAAGGCCCTCAGGTCGAGCAGAACTCTAAAATGCAAATTTTGAAAAGGAACATAACGAAGTTATTTAATGCAGGTGAAAATGATCTAAAATTACCACTATTGCCATTTTCTATTTCATGTCTGATCATGTGTCTAGAAGATGTGCCAAAGGAGCCCCCAGAAACGATGGGAAGTGAAACAAACACTTTTACTTGGCTTTTTAGAAGAAGGGGCTACACCAGTGGCCCTCAACCTTTTGGATATCAGGGACTGGTTCCACAGAGAGAAGTTTTTCCGCGGACCAGAGGGGGCCTGGTTTTGTGTGCTGCCTGCATCCCGCCAATAGGGCTTGGCTTGTTTGGGCAGCCCAGTTGCTGGCATGCTGCGGCCCAGTGCCAGTCCACGGACTAGGGGTTGGGGACCCATGGACTGCACCACTTCTTGAAGCAACTTCCCGGGTGCCCTTTCCCCAAAAAAACATTGAAGTAAAGCAATTCTTTAATGTTTTAGGTCACACTACCAAATGTGAATGCCACATAAAAAAATTAAGGAAACCTCACTCCCCTTCCCACAGCCATTCTTCTTTCCCTTCTACAACCCCGCTACAGGAACACAGCAGAAAACCCTTCTCAAAAAAGATAATTTAATATGAGATTTCCTTTTTGTTTTCAGTTTTCTCCGTTCACTTTTGAGACAGAAGATTAAACTTTGTTAATACCACTACCCACACAAGATTTGCATTGCACATGGGTGGATGATATAAATAATATATAAACATAAATATATATGTTTGCGTAGATTTTCATGGGTACAGGCATGTAGGTCTAGGTGTGTTGTGTATCTTGGCGACGTTTCGGCGAGGTCTCATTTGCCATCTTCAGGCTGGTGCTTTTGGCTTCTTGCTAGTCTTGCTAATCTCAATCCGACACAGGAGAAGACCTGAATATACCTAGACCTACATATATATATATAAGACTATCAAGAAGCCAAAAGCACCAGCCTGAAGATGGCAAGTGAGACCTTACTGAAATGTCACCAAAATATTCTCAGCCTTACACGGAGAAGACCCGAACACACCTAGACCTACATCCCTGTACCCATGAAAATCTACGAAAACAAATATATATACACACATTTTCAGACATATATAAAACCAAGGTGATTATGCTCACATTCCCTATATACAAAGCAGTCTAGAAACAGGAATTCTCTCCTATTCTCCAAGTAATAAAGAAAAATAATATAAAGTGCAAGGATTCACCCCCTTTTCTACTTTGCCGATTGTGATTTTTGCCTTGGATTCATTCAAACATACCTAATGTGCGAGATCGGTTTGAAATTGAAGATGACTGCAATATGCAGGTGATTAAAGGGGGGTTCAGAGGTCAAGAGCTTCTGAGCCACTTGTTTAATCAGAGAAGGTCTTATAGCCTGATAGCAAAACATTTCCTTTGTCCACATGAAGCTGGAGGCTTAATCGCTAAAATCTTTCCAGTAGGAGAAATTTCAGACTTCTTGCAAATTTAGAGCACTAAATTTGACACTTCTTGACACTCAGGGTTCTATGCAGTGCAATTTTTACAATTAATCCACTCGCAAAAATCAGATATTGTTGAATCCCAGCACTGATTTTTGAAGCAAGGCTACTCACTTAAAAGGGGTTACACATTTTCATGACTAAATGGCAATGGCGAAGGTGATGCTATTTCTGAAACGCTCTACCAGGATCAAGGGCCCGTATACAAATAAGCTTTACAACTAGGGTTTCATTGGTGCTAGGCTGCCCTTTTCACCACAGGGGGGATTCTACGTGCATGTTTTTTAAACCTATGTTCCGTGGGTGGACCAACCTGTGGTGTCGATTACCCTATGAATCCTTTCTGACCGACTCGCCTCAACTCTTTTAGTGAGCAACAGAACACAGAGAAACACACACCAGTGACTAGAGAAGGATGTCACTGTCTCTCTTTCAAATGGCAATCAAGGTACAATACAGCTTGCAATGTGACATGACCTGAAGAGCAGACCCCCAAGAGAAGGCATGGCGGGGACAAGGCAATGGACCACAGCTCGGATGCTTGGCTGTCAATCAGGATACAAAAGAAAGCCAGAGAAAGTGCTGTATTTATTGTTGTTGCCTCCGTGGGCTTTGCCTCCATCCAGTTTGACGTAGACTTCGTCTCCCGAGTCCAGGTGGAGCACTACACTGTTGCTGGCGTAGTCATAATTCTGGTCGGCATCCTGAGCAATGGCGCTGGCTCGCACCTGCAAAGCACATCATGCCAAGAAAGAAGAGGGGTTCAGATCTTTGTCCTGTAAATCCTTCAAATTGTCATTGCACAGCTCAACACTCTTTTCCCTGCCAATAGGATATCATCCTTTACATGCATGTCTTGATCAGGGCTTCCTGTCTCCAGTGGTGAAGTCAACAATCAGTTAGGCACTGATATGTCCCAGCCTGTCCAATTTAAAGGATGCTCAAACAAAGCCTAAAGAGACCCCAAAGATGGCTCCTAAGATGAAAAGGAAGACAAGATCCAGAGCTACCCATTTGCATCAGATTGCTTTATTCGGATCCTCCCTGGATATTAACCTCTACTTTTGTCTCCTGCTCACATCTACTTTATTTCCATCACAGCTTCCCCCTTTCAACTCTTTTTTATATTCTAGCCAACAGTTTCTTATGTTTTGCTCTTTTTACATTCCTATTAATAATCATTTACATCAAGGATACACATTCTTTTTTCCCGTAATCAGCCTTCTGAAAAGAACACCAAGTGTGACAGTAGAAGACATACAGTTTAACCTCTTTTCAGGGAATTTTTTTTTTCACTTGTCCTTTTTCAACCCAACCTGGCTCTTTGTTAAAGCCTCCAATGGTAAGAGGTTCTCTAATTTCTTCAAGCCTTTTTTCTTCCCACCCTCCATCCCTGTTAGCTTCCCCTTGCCCTCTTCAATCTGTCTGTTCCCCCTCTTTCAGCACCATCATTTGTATCCATCACCCCAGTGTCTTTGGATTTTCCATCAGCTCTTTCAGATTTATCTCTGTCTTAATCTGGCTCTCCTCTTTTCATTTTTACTTTTTCCTTCCTTCCCAATCCATTCAGTTCGTTTACTAATTGGACATTACTTATTTTGAAGAGGTGTTACACATGTTTTATTTTAGAGCTTTCTTGCTGCTTCATCCGATTGTCCTATTTATGAGAAATAGTAAAAATGCAAAAGATGATACCTCACTGCTCTGTACCTTTAAGTGCAAATTAGTTGGTAGCTTTCAATCCTCTGAGCAAAATTGGAGATGGATGTGCTTTTTTTCACTTCTCTAATTTCAGGACAATTTCTTTTGCTTCCTTAGTTTAAACTATGTTCCTTTTGCAACAATCTAAATATCCATAAAATTTCATAGCAATGTAGCATTAATAACGTGAAAACATTTATCTTTTTTTGACATTTCTATAACCAACTTGATTAAGCACAAAAGTAACTCTTGGATTTCATACTCTCATGACAATGTCCTTTTCGTGATCTTCTCTCTTGTGCCTTTTATTCTCCTCCTTCCTTTATAACCAGCTTCATCAACACTTTCCAGATCCCCAGATTTCATTCTCTACACCTTCTCAACATACACATAAACACACATCCACCATGACTGATCAATAGCTCAAACTGTGTGATGGATTTTCTTTCCTCCGCCAAAATTAATGCAATCTGCACCCTTAATTCCAATCACCCTGTAAAACCTAATCTAGTCTTCCTAATGCTAAAAGAAGTCATCATTTCTATCATAAATGTATCAGAGTAAGTTATTAGGGGTCCGTATCTGAATGAATTCACATAATAATCCACAAAGGAGTCACATCTCTTTAGGAGCCAACCATATCTATGCACGATATTCTTTGTTACCTAAGTATGTGTGTGAGGGGGGGGGGGAAATAATCTGTGCCTTGATTTCTAGCAACTGCCTGAAAAAATATCTATGATATTTTTTTTACATCATTTTTGGAAGTGATTTGTTCTTGTCTTCTTCCTATTGCTGAGAGCGAATAAAACACCCAGTCTCCCCTTTTCTAAGCTAATGCCTTTAACCACTGTACCAGACTGACTCTACCAATTACTGGCTGCTGAATCGTGGTCAGAAACAATTATAATTTATTAGATGAATACAGCAGGGATTTTCCTTTTGCCTCCAGGCACTTATGCAGTGTATGCACAAACATACAATGAACAGATAAAAAGGCTGAGATGTTGAGAATGAGTTTGAATCATTGGTTGCACCCCAATCTACATATACTCCCTATCTAGTGGGTTTAGGGAGCTATCCAAGGTTCTGGAAGAGAATGCATGGGAATCTGCCATCAAAACAGGTAAAGTCATAGAATAATAAATCACAGGTGTGGATACTTCTTGGATATGGCTGACAATGATGGGAGTATCTTCTTTCCCTATCTTCTATACTGAAAGGATTTGTGAGTTTAAAAAAACAAAATGATGACATTTTTCCATTCTTGGGTCAAAAAAAACATGTGTACACACACATACACTCATGTTTGTGAATGTGTATTTATTCTGTGTTTGTATGTGTGTTATATATATATAACATGGGAGAAAGAAATCATATGAAAATGAAACTCTGATTGGTTTTTAAAAAATCATCAAGAAGCACCAAAATTGCTACAATCAGCATTCTTAGGATCTCCCATGACTAAGAGATGATGTTTTATATAACATCTATATGAAGCCGCTGGGTGAGATCATCCGTGGCTTTGGGGTGGAGTTCCATCAGTACGCTGACGACACTCA
>JANHFO010006588.1:176990-188823 GCA_032468095.1 Pareas carinatus | reverse complement strand
AAGAAAGAAAGAAAGAAAGAAAGAAAGAAAGAAAGAAAGAAAGAAAGAAAGAAAGAAAGAAAGAAAAGAAAGAAAGAAAAGAAAGAAAGAAAAGAAAGAAAGAAAAGAAAGGAAAAGAAAAATCCCATAATTAATCTCACACATGACATTATTTAAAAATATGCAATGATTCCTCCAAATGTCTCTGAGACAGGGAATGAGATACATACACATACCGTATGCATGCAAATGCAGAGCAGCCCAGCAGGTGCATTCAAGCCCAAGGAAATATAGACAGTGTTGCAGCTGTATACCTGCTTATTCTAAAGTGAGCACCACTGGATTCGATTAACATTCCTTTTGGGCAGTTGTGCAAAACTTGCACCTTGAACAATATTACATGTTAGGATTCTAGTCTGCCCAATTAAATCTCAGATGTTTTCTTGCTCTCAGATTGCTTCCCAGTAATTTTCTTGTAGATTAACAGCTCTGATTGCAAGTACCTTTTTTAAATATAAATCACCAGGATCTGGCAGATTACATCCCAAAGTTTTGAAGGATCTGGCAGGTGTTATCTCAGAACCATTGTACTATATCTTTCAAAATTCCTGGAGCACCAGTGAACTACTAGAAGATTAGAAAAGAGTTGATGTGATTCCCATCTTCAAAAAAGGGGGGAAAAGAGCAGACATTGGAAACTACAGACCAATTAGCCTAACATGAATACCCGGGAAGATACTGAAAAAATAATTAAAAAACCAGATCTGCGAACATCTAGAAACAAATAAAGATATAACTAGAAGTCAGCACAGGTTTGTTAAAAACAGATCATGCCAAACCAATCTCACTTCATTCTTTGACAATGTGACTAAATTAGTAGATCAGCGAAATGCTGTAGACATACTATACGTAGACTTCAATAAGGCATTTGACAAAGTAAACCACAACCTAGTTCTTAGTAAGCTAGAAAAAAGTGGGATAAATAGCATCACCACCAGATGAATTGTAACTGACTGACAAACCACATTCAGCGAGTAGTCCTTAATGGTACTACATCTACATGGAGGGAAGCAAACAGTGCAGTACCACAAGGTTCAATCCTAGACCACGGACTCTTCAATATCTTTATAAATGACTTAGATGAGGGAATAGAAGGGGAACTTATCAAATTTGCTGATGATACTAAGCTGGCAGAAATAGCCAACACCCTAGATGATAGGTTCAACATCCAAATGGATCTCGACAGACATGAACGTTGAGCCCTATCTAACAAAATAAAATTCAACATAGAAAAAAGTAAAGTCTTACATTTAGGCAAGAAAAACCCAAAGTACACATACAGATTAGGGATCTTGGAGTTCTAGTGAACAATCAATTGCCAGCAGTGTGTGGCAGCAGCCAAAAAAGTCAATGCAACCCTAAGCTGCATTAACAAAGGAATTGAGTCAAGATCACGTGCGGTACTAGTACCACTCTATAAAGCCTTAGTAAGGCCACACCAAGAATACTGTTTCAGTTTGGGTCACCACGCTATAAAAAAGATGTTGAAACTCTAGAAAGAGTGCAGAGAAGACCAACAAAGATTATTAGGGACCTGGAGGCTAAAATATATGAAGAACAGTTCAAGAACTGGGCGTGGCTAGTCTGATGAAGAGAAGGACCAGAGGCGACATGATAGCAGTGTTCCAATATCTGAGGGGCTGTCACAGGAGAGGGACAACCTATTTTCCAAAGCCCCTGAAGGTCAGACCAGGAACAATGGATGGAAAGTGATCAAGGAGAGATTCAGCCTAGAAATACGGAAACATTTTCTGACTGTCAGAACAATCAACCAGTGGGACAGCTTGCCTTCAGAAGTTGTGGGTGCTTCATCACTGGAGACTTTCAAGAAGAGACTGAACAATCACTTGTCAGAAATGGGATAGGGTCTCCTGCTGAATAAAAAATGAAAGAAAAGTAGAAGAAAAATAAAAAATAAAAGGAAGAATATAATAAAGAAAAAGAAAAGAAATATATCAAGAAGTGACTACCAAATTTTAATAAAATAAGTAAAAACCAATTTAATAACTCTTCCCCCCCAAAGAAAAGATTACAAACTGATTATAACCTTTTCATTCTATATTCCATCCTTCATCTATAAGCAATTCATAAACAGATCCTGATGCCAGCAAAAAGTCCATAAGGGATTCCTAGAACTTCTATCAAAAGAGTGCTTTATTTTAACTTTGACCAAATAAACCAACTACCCGTTTTAGCCTTGTACCTTACCTACTATACCACATTGACTCTTGATCTAATATACAATGAGGATATATTTTCAGGGCATGAACCAATTTTTTTTCAAGAGACACCACTGCTATATGAAAAGATAATAAGAATTATCTCAGAAACTCTATGGAAATGCATTTTCCCCCTAAGAATTGCTCTTAGGGCACTTTCAACTAAGAACCAAGAGAATTTTTAATAGTCAGACAAACAGCCAAATTATGGTACTGTTATATCAGATAAAAATAAATAAATATTTTCATTTAAAAAACTATATTTTTATATAAAAATATAGCTTTTTTAAATATCTAGATTAATTTATGTAGCAGAGGAAATGGAAAGCTTTCACGTGGTTATAGTTCTTTGATTCTATTGATACATTCTCATTTATTAATCTGATGGTCTCGGTATTTGTTAAACTATAATAGCTATCATTCCTAGATAGTGTGTCCAGTTGTTGTATAATATTCAGTATCTGCTATGTACCAGGTTAACAAAGGCTGATAGATGCAAACATTTTGTAAATATAACTTCTCTTCTACACATTTGCAATCCCTGCACTGTGACTGAACCTATCAAATGAAGAAATTGAGGCAATCTTTTTTTAAATCACCACCCATCCTCTTTTCTAGATTTTGTGTGTTTATCAGCTAAAGGAAACAGGAAGTATGGTAGTGACATAATGGCTTCACCAAACAGAGTAACGGCCCAATTTTTCCCATTATGAGATATTTGGGAAGGAATATCAAAGTATCATGAAGTATATTTTGCTTAGCAGAGTGTTTCTCAACTGTGACAGCTTGAAAATGTGTGGAGTCCAAGTATCAGAAAGATGGTTGCACCACAAAGTGCTCTCCCTTGCTCTAAAATTAGTCTTGTTCAAAGTCATTTTTATTATCTACATATAATATATAACAACAAAAGTCTATCTCATAGACCTCTCCTCATCAGTCCCTACTGAATGTATTCTAAATTTGATTTTTCCATGAAGTTTGGCATAGCTTCTTCAGGATCAGAAGAACCACCATTATTCCCACCTGGAAATTTTAATTTTTCCCCAGCTTTGATTTCGTCTTTGCATTTTCATCAGATATCAATACAATGAAACTAGGAAAGCCTGGGTCTTCAGTATTTTGTGGCTTTAAAGATCATCATCACGGCTGTGGAAATTCTCTGGAAATAGCTGTTTCTGAATTGTTAAAGCAGTGGAAGCTTTTTTCCAGAATGGCACAAAAACTCTTCTCTACTGTGTCAATATGCATAGCCATTTAACTTTGCTGGGAAAACAATTCCAAATGCCTGGGTTTCTTTTCCTCCTGTTTTCTTATTTTTCACATGGATCATGAGCGATGGCAATCAAATCGCTCAGACTGTTTTTCTCAACTAAGTAAGGACCACCGTGACAAAGATTGAGGGACATTACCCTAGACAAAGCACTGGAGAACGTAGTGTGAGGATCAATTCTGCACTTGCAAAAAAAGATGGATGGGAAGACATTTTTAAAAAGGAATAAACAAACCGATGTGTTGTGAGTGGTAGGAATGAGGCAGAGTCGGATGTGGCTTCAGCTCTTTATTGGAACAGTGAGTACAAATAGAAAAAGCTGCAGGTTGGCTTCCCCCTTTATATCTTTTGAATGGGGCAAGCCAGCCAGTCAGTGACAAGAGATTCTCCCGGGTGGAGCTCTGCTGGGGAGAATGTGCAGGAACCGAAGGCTATGGGTGCCTCTATTCCGTTAGGTAGTATGTGGCTGAGCACGGCTCCGACTCCACAGGGAAGGAGTCATCTGTTAAGAGTGTCTTGACTCCTTTAAATGCTTTTTCCTCTTTGTGACCCCATTCCCATGCTTGGCTTTTGGTTAGTGGTTTGTGTGGTGGTTCAGCTATTGCGGTTTTCCCTTTGAGAAAATTTCTATAAAAGTTGAGCAGTTCCAGGATTGCCTGTAGCTCAGTTTTGTTTTTTGTTTTTGGGGTGTCCCTAATTGCTTTGACTTTATCGTGGGTGGGGTGAATTCCCTGGCCATCGATTCAATAGTCCAGAAATTCCACCTCTCTTACTCCTAGGTGACACTTTTTCGTTTTAAACCTCAATCCTGCTTCTCTATATTTGGTCAGGACTTGTCTTAATCTCTAGAGTAATTGTGTGTGATCTGATGTTGTGATTAGAACGTCATCAAAGTACAGTGCCACCACATTCTTTCCATGATACTCTGAAATATCCCGAGGGAGGTGCAAACCTCAAACTGCAGCCTTTTGCATTTGAAGGCTTTGTGGTGGGTAACTATGGTCTGTACCTCTGCAGTGGCACCATTTACTGGCAGCGGCTGGTAGGCCTGGGCTAGATCTAATTTCGCAAATATCTTTCCATGGCCCAGGGAGTGCAGTAGATGTTGCACAATCAGCACAGGATAGGGGGTCTTTTGTAGTGCCTTGTTACATTTGTAATCGGTGCATATGCGCACTGACCCATCTGGTTTAACAAGGATTACTATAGGTGTTTCTCACTTGGCATGGTCTGTGGGTTCTAATATTCCCTCTCTTATTAATTTATCTAGTACTTTGTCTATGACCTGTTTAAGAATGAATGGAACTCTGTGGGGTTTTAGGTTAATGGGGGCTATGGCTGGGTCAATGTTAAATGAGATTGAGGTTCCCTTGTACCTGCCCAAGTCCGGTCCGAAAACGTCCTTGAATTTGTGGATCAATTCATCCAGGTCTCTCGCTTGGAACTTGTTTACTTCTCTGAGTCCGGTGACACTGAGGCCCAGGGCCTGGAACCAGTCTAGTCCTATTAGGTTTGGTAGGCCCTGGTTGACGACTAGGACAGGCAGCTCTCCCTTGAAATCTTTGTATTCCACTGGAATTAACGTTTGTCTGAATACGTTGATTGCGTTGCTCTGATAGTCAGTGATTGTTGCTCTGGTCTTGTGTCGTTATCATCGGCTGAACAAAGGTATGGCCTTTTTCAGGGTAGTCCAGGATAGGATCGGCACCGATGACCCTGAGTCGACCTTAAGGCCACAGGGTTTTCCCACAATGATTACCTCGGTCTTTACCTTTGAGTGTGCTGGGGTGGTCACCGTGGTGATGTGAATCTGATAAGCTTCCAGTCAGCGTGCCTGTTGTTGGTATCAGCTGTCTCTGAGTGCTGTCTGTGGTCTCGGTCTTGCCTGGTGCTCTGATTTCTCCCATGATTGGTGGTATTGTTGCGGTTCTGGTCTTTCCCATGATGGAGGGTAAGCTGGCTGGTCTGGAACCTCCCATGATTGGCGAGCAGCTTGTGCAGTCTACCTGTGGTCTGTGGTGTTGTTTTTTTCACAGCATACTTTTTCGATGTGGCCTTTCTTGCCACATTTTTGGCACCTGGTGTCCTTGAATCAAGCATGCTGTTCTCGTGGTGGGGGGCCCACAGCACGCGCAGAGCGCTCTGTTGGGTGGTCTTGCTTGGCCTGTTCTATGCACTTCCCTGTCCCCGCCATCTTGGCCATTCTCATCGTCAAGGTATTCCATCTGGAATGGTGTGGGTCTGAAGTTCTGGCGGGGGTACGTGGAAAATTCCTGCATCGAGGTTCCTGCGTCCATTGAATTTTCTGCGGCCCTGGCTTTCTTGATTGCCTATTCGAGTGTCAGGTCATTGTCATAGGCTAGCAGCCACTTTTGCAGGATCTTGTTGCGTAGGTCAAACAGGAACTGTTCTATGATTCCATCTTCCAGGTTTGGATATTTGCAGTGGATTGCTGCTCTGCAGATGACGGCAGCATACCTATTGATTTGCTCTCCATCTAACTGGATTCTTTTCCGTAGCTTGTATCTTTGTATATATTTAAATGGTTGGGCTACGAAGTGTGACCACAACTTGTTTTGTAGCTGTGCCCATGGGATAGTATGAGCCGGTTCTAGGGCTGTTGTCTCCTTTGCTGCTTCGAACACTTCTGTCCCGCAGTGACTGAGGAACAAAGTTTGTAGTCTTAGGTCGGAGAGATCTGTGAGTTTGTTTGACATTAGGAAACAGTTGAACCTCTCCATGAACACATCCCAGGTTTCGGCGTCCAGGTTGAATGGGATTGAAGCGTGGTATACCGTGGCCATCTTTTCATTTTGGCTCGTGTTGCTTTGAATTTGGCACGTTGGTTGATTTCTCAGAGATCAGTGTTCTGATTTGCTCGGTTGTCAGTTGTCGATTACCCTTGGCTTCTGGGCTAATTGGTTTTTGACTGTGTGCTTCTTTTCAGCTCGCTCACCTGTGGCTTGGCTGCTTTTGCCAGAATGCCAGCTGTCTTCATCGGATCTTAAATCTGTGTTTCCTTTTTTGTGCCTGTTCCTGCTCTTGCCTGTTTTCCTTGTCGCCAGTGATGTATTGTGGCTGGTAGAAATGAGGCAGAGTCAGAAGTGGCTTCAGCTCTTTATTGGAACAGTGGGTACAAATTGCAAAAGCTGCAGACTGGCTTCCCCCTTTATATCTTTTGAATGGGCAAGCCAGCCAATCAGTGACAAGGAATTCTCCCAACCTGGTATGGGCGGGAAGAACGCGGACTGGAGTGGAAACCTCCTGTTTCACTCCACAACACAAACTCAGATAATTGGAATGAAATACTAATACTGACCATTGCAAGTTAGGAAAACAAAGCGCTCTTTTTGAGTCATTCTATATTCACAACAATCCCACATTGATACTATCAATTCTTTCTGAAATATTAGTAGCAGTAGTAGTAGCAGCAGTAACAGCAGCAGTAGCATTGCTATAGAATTACCACTATGTTAATAGTATTTTTATTGTTGTAGTCATCTACCCTGTTTCCTTGAAACTTAGACCTAACCAGAAAACAAGCCCTAGCATGAATTTTCAGGATGCTCGTAATATAAGCCCTACCCCCAAAATAAGCTCCAGTTAAGATGGTCAGCCAGATGAATGCATTTAGTACCATATTTCCTCGAAACTAAGACCTAACTGGAAAATAAACTTCAATGTGTCTTTTTGGAGCAAAAATTAAAATAAGACCTGGATCTTATTTTCAGGAAAACACAGTACATCATTTCTTTCTCTTCCTCTTTTTCTCCTCTTCATTTAACAAAGTTTTCAAGATTTTATGACAGAAGTGGATTCCATTGTTCCATGTAGTCAATTAAGATTACATGTACTTCAATCATTCTTTAAAGTGCAGTACAGTATTGAAACCGTAAATTGTCTTCATGGGTTAGATTTATCATTCATCTAATCCAATTAATTTTTATATATTGGCCAACCCACAAACTGAACTACAACACTTTGCAGCCCAGTTAGCATAAAAGTTGTATGAAAAAGAAAAAGGTTGCAAAATAAGAATGATATAGTAAACAAAGAAAAAGGAAGAAGAGAAGAAGAGGGAAGGAAAGAAGAAGAAGACCAAGAGAAAGAAGTAAAGAAGACAAGGAGAAGAGAAAAAGAAACTAAGATGTTAAAAACAATAATTTGCATGTGATTGTAATAAATTAACCTTATCACTATTGTAAATCAAGTTTGCAAAATAAACATTCTCTTGATCAGAAAAAAAAAGTTGTATGTCAAACACATTCAGAGGGCCTTGGCTATGTCTACTCCTGTGCCAGAATGTTAATTTATTTTCATCTTCTGTCTCAATTATTGCCATATAAAACAAGAGTTTTCATTCTCTTCACACACAGTTACTAGCAGTGCTTTTTTGTCATAGTTCTGGCGCTTTATTTGCCTCAAATACCATCAATTAAATTTATTTTTTCTTACAAAAAAAGGCACTGGTTACTAGACACAGGTAGGCCTCAACTCACAGCCATAACTGAGCCCCAAATTTATGTTGCTAAGCAACCGTTTGTTAAGGGAGTTTTGTCCCCATTTTATCAGCTTTCTTGCCACCGTTGTTAAGGGAATATCTGCAGCTGTTGATAACATGGTTGTTAAGGGAACCTGGCTTCCCACCTGCCAGAAGATCACAAAAGGGGGTCACGTGACCCTGGAACCTTGTAACGGTCATAAATATGAATCAGTTGCCAGTCATCTGAATTTTGATCATGTGACCATAGGGATATTGTAATGGTCGCAAGTGTGAAAGATGGTCACAAGTCACCTTTCTCAGTGCCTTTGCAACTTTGAACAGTCACTAAATGAACCATTGTAAGTGGGGGACTATCTATATCTGGATGAATCTCAGGAGTGCAAGCTTTTTACTTTTCCTTAGCCCATCCCTCCTATTGACTAGGCTGTTTTAATTGCTTGTATTTAGCTTCCAAACATTTCAACCATCCCTTACTCCAAAGCTCAGAAACAGACTCACAGATCTTCCCGCAAATCTATTTCCAATTCTCCTTCCACTTAAAGAAACAAACACTACAAAATGCAGACGAGATATCTGGGATTTTCCTTTTCAAACCATTTGAAGTCTGGCTAGGCACAGCGCAAGGCTGGGTACTTTCCTGCTCTCTCGGCTGTGATTTTTTTTTTTCCTCCCAATTTTATCAGCTTCTGGACTTGCCGTCTTGACGTTGCCAATGCTTCAGAAAACAGATTCAAGACTTCTAAAAGAAACATTATCATTTATTCATGAAGAGCTTTAACAAGAGAACTTTGCAGAGCAAATAAGGGAACAAGGCAATTATATAAACGTGTGTGAGCACATGAGCATATTTATCTCCTTCGGGTTGCTTATTGGTCGCCTACGACAAACAAGTTGAGGATTTGATTTCAGATGGGTGGCATTAGCACTGAATCTCCAGCTAAATATTAGTTTGTGAGTACTTTGCTGGGGATAGGGCAAATAAACAAAATACACAGATCAGGGAATCACAGAAGAACAGAATCCTCCTGAAAATGCCAGCTTTGCAAAGGAGCAGGAGAAACAATATAACATTGGAGGCAGAGATATCAATCCATCTTCTCTCTGGTCTTTTGCCTCAGCATTTCTATGGCCCTTTACTTTGGTGCCTCCTTATCTCTATTTACATAGCTTTTGTTAATCATAACATTTAAAGCAATCAAATTATCCTTGTTTATCTGATGTCATCCCATTTAAAGCAATCAAATTATTTTTGCTTATTTAATGTCACCTGGTTCCAACCATTTCATGAAATTTCCTTTCATTCCACTCAGTTGTTCCTTTGATCTCTTCATTCTATCCCTGGATTCTGTCATTTTAACTTTAAAAATATCTTGGAATCTGAGAAAATGAATTGCTCACCTTTTGTGTCTTCTGGCAGGCAGCATGCTTGCACATTTCTCTTTTGGGCTAAGATTGACTCAGGGTGTCCTTGGGCTCTAAGAACATTTCTTGGGATGCCTCTCTGGTACCTATTATTTCTCCTAGTTCACAGATGAGAATCCTCTAGGACTTTGCTGGAGGTAGACAATCCACTAGCTGTGTGCTACTTTTGAGTCTGGAGATTGTAATGATTATAAGGTAAACTGAGAGCATCTTTGGAGGCTGTCCTTAAAAAGTCTCAAGCCAATTCCAACCATTAGATTGGACAACCATTTGTCTGAAATGGATAGGATCTCCTGCTTGAGCTGGAGGGTTGGACTAGAGTTCCCTTCCAACTCTGTTATTCTGATATCCATTTTGAAGCCCAATTATTACATGGGGCAGAACAGATCTATACGGGGCATGCTTTGGGGACAGCCTGATTTAAGACACCAAAAAGCATGGCGAGGCAATTGTTTGATGTACCTCAACAGGCCCCATATCTATTGGCCTTTCACTGCCATCACCATTTAAGATTTCTCTTGAGATACTGCCATTTATGCTTCCCATTTTCACGCTGCTTCATTCTCCCTTTTATTTCACTTGTGTGGGCTTC
Source organism: Pareas carinatus (assembly GCA_032468095.1). Taxonomy (NCBI): domain Eukaryota; kingdom Metazoa; phylum Chordata; class Lepidosauria; order Squamata; family Pareidae; genus Pareas; species Pareas carinatus. The sequence continues at coordinate 178,777 of JANHFO010006588.1, read as the reverse complement.
TCCAATCTCTTCCTTTCCCTATCTTCACATTACCAATCCATTAGTATACAAGTCCATATGCTAGGTCAGAGTTCCCCAACCTTTCTGGCTTGTGGAGGCAGGGGAGGAAGAGAACAGATGGTTCTGCGAGAATGTTGGACAAGCATACAACTCCATTTGCGCAAGCAGCGGCTAAGCGCACTTGCCCATCATTTCCGAGGTGTGAAGTTGGGGACTCCTGTGCTTAGATAGTGATTATGCTGACCAAAATCACACTGTGTAACTCTGCTGTGCAAAACACACCTCTAGGAAGGATTCTTTGTTCTAGCAGGCCTGCATGCACCTGAACACATATGAGTCCATGCCTTGATATCAAGGAAAACTGTATGCAATCGCATAGAATCTCATTGTGACTGTTTTGTTAATGGGTTATTTTTTTTGACCTGCTGCAAATGAGTTACTGGATATTTCTTATTTATATTGTTCAATCATTTACTATGAGTAGTCCTCAACTTACCACCACAATTGAGGCCAAACTTTCTATGGCTAACTGAGACAGCTGTTAACTGAGTTCTGCCCCATTTGATGACCTTTCCTAAAATGGTTATTAAGTGAATCACGGCAGTGGTGAAGTTAGTAACATGGCTATTAAGTGAATTGTTGTTGTTGTTGTTGTTGTTATTGTTATTTATTGGATTTTTATACCGCCCTTCTCCAATAGGACCCAGGGCGGTGAACCACCAATTAAAATACATATATTACAAAACATTAATGCTGTGACCTAGTCCTCCTGTTTTAATTTGGGGTTTAGATGGCTTTTTTAAATATTTTAGCAAATTTTATGATTTGGATGGAAGTTATTTCATTGTTTTTCCCATCTTCTTAATTAGGCCTGATTTGATATTTTTAATGTGTTTTTATTGTTCTGTATTGTATTGTGCTTTTATTTGGCTTGTCAGACGCCCAATGGTTGCAAGTGTGAAAAATGATCATTAGTCATTGAACGGTCACTAAACAAACTGTTGTAGGTTGAAGACCATCTATATTTGCCTTTTCTTGACAAGGATATACTTTTCTCTAGAACAATAGAGATTTCCTTCTTGAGATTTCAAAACTCTTTCCTTTTACAAGAACCTTGACACCTTGTGCAAGCAATGACAATAGAGGAGGATATATATCCAAGAACTACGACTCCCCAACACATCCTTAAATTGCATTTCATTCTGTGGATTTTTATGGCAGTCAAATGTTATGCTTCACTGTACATACCATGTAAGGATTTAAAGCAGCTGAAAAAGATTTTTCATTATAGATACCACACGCAAGGACCCATCCATTGTACGCATAACTATCTGCATATTATTTAAATTCTCAGCAGTGACTTCGAAGAGACTGAGGCCACACGGCAGTCATAGGTGAATTTTGCCACAATAGGATTTAGGATGTTCTCTTGCATTAGTTAATAGTATTGCAAGACAGATGGAAAGAATGTAATCCAGCGTGGTGCTATGAATGAAATATTAGACTGAGGAGATTTGGGCTCAAATTGCCACCCAGCTATATAACATCGGGCATACAATTATCACTCATTCCATCTATCTCATGAAATACTGCGTGGATGGTTACTCTACAAAATTGAGAGATGTAGGCAATAGTGGGTACAGCATAGTTCACCTGTGTAACATGACTTCTCCATGAGCTTCCAGGTGCAATTCAAGGTGTTGGTTGTCACCATTAAAGGTGGCATGTGGCACGTTTACTTGTGGGACCTGGTGGTTTCTACCCATCCCATTAGATCAACAGAACAG
>JANHFO010006588.1:128719-140020 GCA_032468095.1 Pareas carinatus | reverse complement strand
CTCGCTTCTCTCCCAAGAAACTTCTTCCCTCGCCCTCCCGCACCAGAACTTCTTTCCTCTCCGCATGACTGCTCCGCTGCCCCTAGCGGGATCCTCTCAGCGGGCGCAAAAGGAAGCCGCCTTCCCGATCCAACCTCGCTCCGGGTTCGGCCTGTGCGCGTAGGTAGGAGAGGCTCCCCGGGCAGCTTTCGGTCCGCCCCCCAGACTATTTGTAGGAGCCGCCAAGCGAGGGTCCCCGACCAGTCGGGTGGCCGGAGGAAGAAGCCCGGGGTTGGGCCGGATAGAAAGCGGGCTTCGAAGGGGAGAGGATGCCGCTGGGTTGCGGTCGCGGCTCTGGGAAGATGCTGCTGCTGCCGCCCGCTCTGCTGCTTGCCCTGGCCGGGCTGCTGGCTGCCTGGGCGCCGGCGGCGCGGAGCGCGGCGTGCGAGCCGGTGCGCATCCCGCTCTGCAAGTCTCTGCCCTGGAACATGACCAAGATGCCCAACCACCTGCACCACAGCACGCAGGCCAACGCCATCCTGGCCATGGAGCAGTTCGAGGGGCTGCTGGGCATCCACTGCAGCCCGGACCTGCTCTTCTTCCTCTGCGCCATGTACGCGCCCATCTGCACCCTCGACTTCCAGCACGAGCCCATCAAGCCTTGCAAGTCCGTCTGCGAGAGGGCCCGGGCGGGCTGCGAGCCGGTCCTCATCAAGTACGGCCACGCCTGGCCGGACAGCCTGGCCTGCGACGAGCTGCCGGTCTACGACCGAGGGGTCTGCATTTCCCCCGAGGCCATCGTCACGGCCGAAGGATCCGGTGAGCCGCCTTCTGCTTCCTCCCCGCCACCGTCCTGAAACCCTTGACCCTCCCGTTCTTCTCCTTCTGATGTTTCCCTTCCACCTCCCCAAGACTGGCTAGAATTGGGACCATGATGCGTTTTCTGGGTCCTTGGAGACTCCCAAGTCCAGACCCGCACATTCTCTTTACAATTCCTCCTCCACCACTTTGTCTCGAGGCCCCTTGGACAAACGAAATTGGGGTGGGGAGGTGGAGAAACCAGAAGAGGAAGAGGAGGAGGGAGTGTGTACCAAGAGAGAAAGGGGAACTAAAATGTGAATAAATTGCTCAGAGTTCCTTCTCCCCAGGAGAACCATTGCCTGTGGAAGTCCCCCTCAACTAAACAAGCATTGTCTCAAATGTGCTTGCCTTTCCTATCTAACCCGGCAAGTTTCCTGTCAATCCTTATTTTCCTTTCCAATTACCCATCTTTTCCTTGATTGCAAGTAAACCTTCCCAGTCTCTTAGTATTCCCAGGCTTTATTTTCTATATATTTTCCACAACTTAAGCAACAGTCTCCTTTTATGGCAATAACCTGAATTCCCAACAAGCTCTTTGAGCCACAATTCCAGCGAACCAGGGCTTCTCACCTGACTCCCTTATTGCCTTTCAACCTTTCAGTGGCTCATATTCTCTTCTCTATCTGTGTTATTGTAAAACTTGCATAGCAAAAAACGAAAGCTATTTTGAGGGGGGGAAATATGAGTCTTTGGACTGTTTCCAGCAATACTTTCCTTGAGATCAGCTAAAACTGTTTGTTAGCTTTCCTTGTCTCTATTCACTCAAGATGTTGCAAACATGTATTTAGGTCTGCATGGGAAGGGAAGAGGAGATGGTACCAATGATCTGGGATTCTTGACTGTTTGTCCACAATTGTAGATAATGCTGCTTGCCCATGATTGTGGGTTTCTTTTCTGATGGATAGACTAAGATTATTGGTCTAATGTATAAACTAAACATTTGCTTTGGATTTGAAGTACCAGCATTGTATGTGTGCTGCTGGTATGTGTAAATCGGCACCTGGATTACCAACTGTGGCTCTCACTAAAGAGAGTCACTAAGCATTCCTTTGCTGCCTGGCTATCATCGCTAGAATAGCAAAATCAATCTCATCAAAGTTAGTTCCTTTGCAAAGAGTTTTCTGACTTTCTACTTCATTATTAGAATACAGCAAGTCCTCGACTTACGACCGCAACTGAGCCCAAATTTTTTGTTGCTCAGTGAGACATTTGTTAAGTGAGTTTTGCCCCATTTTCTTGCCACAGTTGTTAAGGGAATCACTGCAGTTTTCCAGTTAGTAGCATGGCTATTAAGTGATTCTGGCTTCCCCATTGACTTCGCTTGTCAGAAGGTTGCAAAAGGGGATCACATGAATTGGGACACTGCAATGGCCATAAATATGAGTCAGTTGCCAAGCGTCTGAATTTTGATCATGTGACCGTGGGGATGGTGCAGCGGTCATAAGTGTGAAAAATGGTCATAAGTCAATTTTTTCAATGCTGGTGTACTTCAAACGGTCACTACCTGTAATGGCACACATACCTCTTGGCCACTTTGTAAATCAGGTGGCTGCAAACACTTTTCATCTGCACATGGCATTTCACAGATTTTTTTTTTAATCTGTTCCATTAAAACAAAGTTTCCCAACTTTGACAACTTTAAGAAGCAAGTCCATGCATCTTAAACTGTCCAGGGTTGGGAAAGCTTGCATTAGGATGTATTAGGGTGGTAGAAAAAGTTGCAGAAATTTTCAGTTCATAATGCTTTGTAAATTAAGAATCTACTTCACTGTCATTACTTCTGTTAAATATAAATATTTAACACAATATTTCATTCTGCTTGGGAGCCATCTATCTCCACTAAGACCATCATTGCAGTTCATGGAAGAGATTTCAGTACATAGCTTCTGTTATTTGTTTATTGGTCTCTCCCCAATCTTCTGCCAGGCAGTTTCCTTTATTGATTCCGAGTTCTTGTGTTCTGAGAGAGGGTTTTTTCTGGGTTTTTTTTTTAAAAGACTTTCTATTTTTTTTCTATAATGGAAAACTTTCTCGTATAATAACCTAAAGTTCATTCACTCATTTGCCCTTTAGATTTGATTTATAGTTGTCAACTTGGAGATTTTTTTCCTGAACTTATATGGCAATAGCAATACCACTTAGACATACATAACCACTTCATAGTGTTTTGCAGCACTCTTTGGGCGGTTTACAGAGTTAGCCTATTGCACACAACTATCTGGACCCGCAGAAGGATGGAAGGCTGAGTCAAACCTGAACCGGTCAGGATCGAACTCCTGGCAATGGGCAGAGTTAGCCTGCAATACTGCATTCTAATTACTGCGCCACCATCATTTTTATAGCATGAAATGGTCAAAATTTCATCAGATAAAACAATCGGTTTCTTGAACTGAAGTAAAAACCATGCTTTTTTTCGTTCTTTCAACCAAGGTGCAATCTAGGAATTTTTCTTGCATCAAAAAAAGATAGGCAATCCTAACCCCCACCATCTAGGCATCTCCTAAAGCCTTAACTGCCAGAAGATTCCTAACGACAAGAACCCCAATTATTATTACCCATTTGATAATCAGGTGGTAGAACCATTGCAGGTAGTTCTTAATTTAAAACCAAATAAAGCATAACCATCATAAAGCAGGTCATTATATGAATAGACCCAATTATGCAACCTTTTTGCAGTGGTCGTTAAGCAAACATAATGAAGTGAACACTGTGATAAGTGAGCCTCGCCCCCCCGATCATTAAGCAATTGTTCACTATGGAGTGCTTTTTTGCTGAAAACCAAAAATAAGTGCCATTTCTTGATTTTTTTTAAAAAAAGTGGTCATGTGAGCATAGGAGACTGGGATGGATGTCATACCTTCTGAAGTAGGTTGTAAATAGTTTTGGGAAGTCTGTTGTACACTTGAACGGTTGCTAAGTAACCAGTGGTAAGTCAAGACCTACTTGTATACTTAATCTAATCTATGTAGGTGATAAATGCAAATGGCTATATAAATATTTAAAAATAAATGTCATGATAAATCTTTTATTAAAATGTTTCCTGAACTTTCTGTGGTGGTTAATGTACCAGTCTATAAACTGGTACGCCATTTGTTCTAGTTCCACCTTAAGTCATGAAGCAAGCAGGGTGATCTTGGGCCAGTCACTGTCTCTCAGCTCTAAGAAGAAGGCAAGGACAAACCACTTCTGAAAATCTTGCCAAGAAAAGTACAGAGATTAGTTTAGGCCAGTGATGGCGAATCTATGGCACACATGCCACAGCCGACATGCAGAGCCATCTCTGCCGGCACGCATGCCTTCACCCAAGAAAGTTTGAAAAAAAAAAATTTCAGCAGCAAGCCAGAGGAGATGCCCACCACTGGCAGGAGCATGAGCAGCGTGTAACCGCCCTGCCCATGGAGAAGCTGCCCAGGCCTCTCGAGAGGCCAGACGGGCCACCTAGACTTCTGGAGAGGCCATTTGGACATCTGGAGGGGCCGTCTCAGCCCTGGTTGGTTGGCTCAGTCTCTCTCTGTGTCTCTCTTTTTCTGTGTTTGTGTGTGTGTGTCTCTCTTTTATTTTCTCTCTCTCTCCCTCTCTCTGTGTGAGTCTCTGTCTCTTTCTCTCTCCTCTGTGTCTCATTCTCTCTCTCTCTCTCTCTCTCTCTCTCTCTCTCTCTCTCTCTCTCTGTGTGTGTGTGTGTGTGTGTGTCTCATTCTTCCAATCTCTCATTCTTCCTCTCTCTTCCTCTCTCTTTTTATCCATTTCTCTTTATCTCCTTCTCCTTCTCTCTTTCTCTCATTCTCCCTCTCTTTCTCTCTCTCTTTCTCATTCTTTCTCTCTCTTTCTCTCTGTCTGTCTCTCATTCTCTCTCTTTCTCTCTCTCTCTCAAAAGTAGGAAAAATATCACACTAAAAATGTGTAATACTTAAATAAGCTTGAATGATGTTGCTGGGGTACAGGGTTGTCACAGGGGAGGCATCGCAGGAGGTGGGGGCGTCACAGGGGGCATGTTGCTGTGCTGGCACTTTGCAATACATAAAAAAGTAGACTTTGGGCTGCAGTTTGGGCATTCAGTCTCAAAAAGTTTTGCCATCACTGATTTAGGTAGTTGCTGGAAATCAACAGTTGCTCAAAAGCACATACACACAAAAAGCATTCTTATTAATTATATTCTAAATTGTATGAAAAATATTTCAACGTATATTGCCTGGAATTACAGAGCAATGTATAGGAAATATAAGCATTTCAAATAAAGATTAATGGATAATTGTTCAAAGGGTATAAAGTGAAATATGGTATGTGAGTGCATATATTAGAAAGGAAATAAAGCTTCTTTCAAGGGTGGATTTAAATTACAATTTAAATCATGATTTATATCACTAGTGAAAAAGCTCAATTTAAACCAGTCTGGATAAAAATCAATTATTGTTATCAAATTTATTTTAATAAAATGCTTTTGGAGTACAAATCTATCTAAAGATAGTTTTCTATTTAAGATACATTGATAATTTAGTTTATTCAGCATGAAATGGAACTTAATTATGTCACATAAGGCTGTATATTCTGCAATATTTACATTTTTGGTAAACTCATTCAATTCCTCCTCACACTTAGAGCCTGCTACAGATGCATTTCTCTTCAAACAATCATACACTTTGTAGTGTACATAGACTTGCAAAATAACTGGGATAAAGGAATATTCCTGAACTTTGTTTTATCTCATGGTTACTGTGAAATTATGTAAATGAATCAATGCAGTCAATGTTATCTCAGCTTGCAGAGCTTGGATTCATTGAATGAGTTTACCAAAAATGTAAATATTGCAGAATATACAGCCTCATGCTACGTATATAACTAAGCTCCATTTCATGCTGAATAAACTAAATCATTAATGTATCTTAAATAGAAAACTATCTTTAGATAGTTTTTTACTCCAAAAACATTTTATTAAAATAAATTTGATAAATTCGAACAGTTTACTTGACTGTTCAGATTTACAACGGCATTGAAAAAAGTGACTTGTGACCATTTTTCACAGTTAGGACCGTTGCAGCATCTCCATGGTCACATGATCAAAATTCAGATACTTGGCAACTGGTTCATATTTATGACGGTTGCTGTGTCTTGGGATCATGTGATCACCTTTTGTGACCTTCTGATAAACAAAGTCAATGGGGAAGCCAGATTCACTTAACAACCATGTTCCTATTTAACAATTGCCATGAGTCACTTAACGAATGTGGCAAGAATGGTCATAAAATGGGGCAAAATTCACTTAACAAATGTCTCTTTTAGCAATAGATACCCATCCCCCATATATATTTAGGCGTGCGTGTATGTATGTGTGCCTATCTATCTATCTGTAGGTCTGAATGTGTTCTGGTCTTTTCCTGTGTAGAATCTTGATGACGTTTCGGCAAGGTCTCACTTGCCATCTTTAGGCTGGTGCTTTTGGCTTCTTGCTAGTGTGATATATGTATATATATGATTGAAAGCTGCCCAGAGTTACCTTGTGGTAAAATAGGCAGACTGACTGACTGACTGACTGAGCAGTCTGTGTAATTAGCATGCTCATAATGAATATCTGAATTATTTTGCTACTTGGTCTTGCACATAGTTCTGCACTTCAAAACTTGGGCATCAAAGTCTGGCTGGCCTTGTAACTGAGGTAGTCATTATTATAGAAAATTATGATTGATTCATTAAAATTCATATAATCAAGTACTTTGGTACCTTTTTAAAATCCCTCAGCCAGAAGTCTTGTTGTTCATAATGGTTCACTTGGGAAAAATCCTTATTTCAACATCCAAGAATTAGACTATCACGGGAAGAAAAAGCATCCAGGAACAGGGGGGGAAATTGTGTCATGTGACCCGTTTCTCACTGCTGTTCCTGCTGCCGCTGTTGTCATTCCTTCATTCATATTTATATTCCATCTTTCTCCTGAGCACTCATACAGCATACAGGTGGATTTCCTATCATTTGACTCTGTGAAATAAGTTAAACTGAAAGAGAGCAAATGGTCCCAAATCACCCAGTGGTTCCAGGGTGGAGTAGGAATTTAAAACTGAGCCTCTCTGGTCCCAGTCTAAAACCTTAACCACTAGGCAAGTCTATGCTGTTAAGATTCCTTTGATTATGCCATTGCCTTGGATTCCTGGTTACAATTTCCCACTTGTTCCCTCCTCCTTTTCTTGCAGGTCTTCATTTGCTCTGAGAACCAAGTAGCCAAACAGGCCATTGCTGAAATTGCTCATGCCCTGGGCTTCACCCCGGTGGACATGGGTGCCTTGTTCTCAGCTCGAGAAATAGAGAATATCCCCCTGCGTCTCCTCCCCGCCTGGAAGATTCCCGTCTTCTTGGCCCTGGGCCTCTTCCTCTGCTTCTACACCTACAACTTCATCCGACAAGTCTTGCACCCTTACATCCGAGAGAAGAAGAACAAATTCTACAAGATCCCCGTGGAGATCATGAACACCACCTTGCCTTGCGTTGCCTACGTCATGCTCTCCCTGGTCTACCTTCCTGGATTGCTCGCAGCCATCTTTCAGCTGTACCACTGCACAAAGTACCGGCGTTTCCCTGACTGGCTTGACCAGTGGTTGCAGCACCGCAAGCAGATAGGCCTGCTGAGCTTTTTCTGCGCAGCATTGCATGCTCTCTACAGTCTGTGCCTACCCATGCGCCGGTCCCACCGCTATCTGTTACTCAGTGAGGCGGTCAAACAGGTACGGTGATTGAAAAACTGACTGCTTACTCGGTTCCTTGCACGATCTTGGAAACCCCTGCATCTTTCCAAATTGCCTCAATCCAGCAGCAGGCAACCTTGTGATGGCCAGTGGGCTGTTGTTATATTTTGGCAGGATGGGAGCAGCAGGGAGTGGAGTGGAGTGGTGAGACCAAATGAGCATGATCAGAAATTCCATCGGAGCTTTTTCTGAGATTTGAGAGTGAGAGAGTTTGGCGACTGTTACTTTGGGGAGAGGAAAAACTTCCTTGAGTTTCTATCAAGGTTAACCCTACAGTTTTTGAATGTTCTCTGCCTCAGAAGGTCTGTCTTAATTAGAGGAGGCCACATTCAGTTGTGGAAGCTTGAATTGCCCACCACTCTCTCATTCCGTAGTTGATACAGGAGAATATTTGTAGCTCAAGGTTCAATTGTGGGGTCCTTGCCGCTCACTAAACCTGGTTGTTTTCTTGCAGACATTTCATTAGCACTAATGAAGTTACCTGCTTTGATAATGAAATGTCTGCAAGAAAACAAGCTCAGAGAGCACCGAAGACCCCATAGCTGTGATGTTTGCACATTTAAAAGATGCAAAATTGGGGTTCTTTCTGGCACCTCATTCTGATTAACCATGCTGTCTTATTAGAACTGGCTGAGCTTTGCAACAAAACATGAAAGAGATTTTAGTCCCCTTCCTCTCTCATTTTCTGGATTTTCCATCCCAGTTTAGCAAAAATTCTGTGCCCATGCTTAATCTCTATTCCATATTCCAGAAAGCTGGCTGTTGTATTCTAGATAGCTAAGGCTTCCAAGCATTTCCCAGGCATGAATGATTCAGCCCAGATTCCCATTCTCCAAGGACAAAAAGAATGAGATCCTGGACATAGTATTCACCTGAGCTGGTAGAAGGAAAGCTGAGTCGAAAGACATTGTCCATGTGAACTGGATTCATGATTTTCCTTTGCCCTTCTGAGAGTTGGAAAAGTGGTTTGTTTCTGTGTGGAAGTCTAACATCAAGATCTAAAGTGTGAGTAGATGATTTCTATGGAACACTTTGATAGAATAATTTCATTTCAGTTTTTAAATTGACACTAGTTGTTTCATAAATCAACTCAAATCAGAAGGCACAGATTTCAAACTTTATGAAGTTCCGTTGACGCCAATGGATCTCAGTTCTACTTAAGTAAGTGAATATGAGATGCAGTGTAGAAAAACAAGATTTTTCCATTCCATTCTAGCTTGCCTACATGATCTTTTGCCCAGTTGTCTTCCTGTATTTGCTGCTAAGAACACAATACTCCACCTCAGTTTTTAATTCTGCTCCTGTTTCTTTTGATGATTATCGTAAATAAATTCGAGGCTAGCTTTCCTGGTTTGTTTATTTCTCCTTTTACGCTAGTTGTTTCTCTTCTCCTAACCTCATGAGTCACATTGATTTAACAGAATAATGGAAGGAACTAAGTGTCAGTCTCTGTAATATAGTACAAATCCCATTTCTGAGGGTTTTTTCCCCATTAGCCTGAAGACCTCTCTCCTAAAAGCATTTAAACCAAATCCCATTAAGCCTCTGAGTAGTACACAACATTCAGAGAGCGATGCTTGTGGTCTTTGCTTGAAACTGGAGCTGCTTTGACATCCTAATTGTATCCTTGGGTGGCAAAAATCTGGTTTGATCTTCCAGGCACCATGTTCCTGGCACATCCCTCCAGAGGTCAGTGAGAGGTCCATTTTCTTCTGGCCACATTTCAACCATAATGTGAAATCAGTTCAGTGGCTCGTATACATGTGCCTGGGTTTAAAATAATAGTTTGGTTGTCAATCCAGCTGTGAGTCTCATCCAGATAAGTACTTGCAGCTGTAAGTGGGATCCACTCTTTTATTGGTACCACATGGTAAGTAAGAGACAATTTTGCAGCAGAGCTGAATCCAGATTTTAATTGGCCAAGTCTTGCTGGTTGATAAAGCTTTTGCTCATCCCTAAGCTGCATGGCATAATTACAATTTTTAACTGAGCTCTGAAGCTGTTCCTTTGTAATATTTTTTATAACATGATATACAATTGCTGATCGGGTTGATATATGTACATCTCTAGGAAAGTCATTTCTAAACATATTGTGGATCCAGAAAGTGTGTTCCATTCAGCCTATGGAAAGCAAAATCCTAGGTAAACTTAGATACCAATAAGTGACTTAAAGGAAACTTGCAAGGCAATACTAGAAATCCAACACATGCGCATACAGTGTACTACACTGAAAACACAGGTGAGCACACATTTTATCCAATATTAAGAGCAAGTAGGAAGGAAGCTGTAGCTGATTGCTAGTGGTGCAACTAAAGCACTTGTACTTCAGTTGTGAGAATCAACCATGAGCCAGATTAAACTATTTAAACCTGACTATCATTGACAAATGATTATGAAGTAGCCCCACACTACGTATAAAAGCTGTGTGAATCTCACTAGGGCAGTGGTAGGAGCGGGCCAAAACTGGCTGCTAGAACCCTTGTGTGCGTTCCCAGCTAGGAGAAATTCCAGGTCCTATTTCTTCAAGTCAAATGGAGGTTAGGGATCAGTATCTGACCAGAAGAAAGGTTTAGCTGAAGGACAGGCCAAAATTTCCAGATATCCTAAATCTGGCAAACATTATATGAAAATTAACCCCAGCCTTGGGCATTATTTGATTCACCACCCTGTTTCCCATTTTTTTTAACATGCTTTGCCGTTGTTCCTTCAGGTGGAGAAGAGGACAGACGTCTGGGTGGAAGAGGAAGTCTGGAGGATGGAGATATACATCTCTTTTGGCATTATGGCTCTGGGCTTGCTCTCGTTACTTGCCATAACCTCACTGCCGTCTGTCTCTAACTCTCTCAACTGGAGGGAATTCAGTTTTATTCAAGTAAGTGCTACAGTTCAAGGTTGTTCTCCAGAAAGAAAGAATTCTCAAAGCCAGACTAGTGGTGAAGGAGCATTGTTCTTGGGTCCATTCAATATACACATAAGAAATGTCATGACTATGCAGCCCTGTTGCTAACCATAGGTGAATATATCTTCTGTGGCAGTATCCCTGGAATTGAGAACCAATATGCTGATGATGCTCCTATAAATAAGTGGTGAAATGCCTTTGGTATAAAACACCATCCTGATATCATTATGGCTTTTACAGGGGATCTCCCAGCTGTAAGAAAATTGCATAACATTGCATTAAATAGCCCTAAATAAGTTAAGCTCCACCCTGGGCTCTGAGCAAGATAGAAACTAAGGTCTAGAAACTCAAATTATTATATGATGTTGATGATTGGCCATCCAGATTTTGTTCAATTCAAGGGTGGCATACATACATAATTGTTACCACCATCTACTTTCCCTAGAACAATGACCACCCTGTGAAGTGGATTGGACAGAAAAGGATAAGTGGTCCAAAGTCACTTGGTTTTAATGCTGAAGTGGGGATTAAATTAAGACCAAAAGCCTTGGGATCTCTAAGAAGTTCAGTCACTAGGGGGAAAGGGTTGGTGGTTATAGAAAAGCATTTCCTTTCTCAACAGAGCCCTATATAACAGGTTTACATCTTTATGTATGGCACTGAGGGTGACTATTTTTTTTGTTAAGAATTTTTATTCATTTTTATACAAAAAACCAAAAAAATATTGTGCTTACATATTCAATTAACATTAACAAACTGGTTACATTTCAAACTTCTTTTATCAGTGTTTATCACATTTATTAAAACTATTTCACACCTACTCCTTCCATC
>JANHFO010006588.1:117316-128042 GCA_032468095.1 Pareas carinatus | reverse complement strand
TCGAACCCCTGGGTTTGGACGGAGCGCACCCCTGCAACCTCTAAACCCAAAGCCCCAAACCAGTCCGAGGATTTTTTTCCCAGTCTTGGGATGGTCGCCACTTCCCCCAGGACTGCGGAACATCCTCCCTTCGTTGCCTCTCCAACTTAGGTTTGGTTCCAGTCATGGAACCAGACCAGTCTACCTGCTGTCAGGCAGTTCGACTTGGTTCGGCTGGGGAGCCTCCCAAGTTTGCTGCCTCGTTGCCACGCTATTCACCGGAAGTCCAAGGGTGACTATTTCAGTGATTGCAAAAGTCCCCAAAGCGTACACGTGTACCAGAAAGATCCTGTAGTGTACCAAGATGATTTCCTATAGGAAATCCTGATAGTTTCATTGGTTTCAACAGAGACATTGGTTCACTACAACCTTCAACTGACATACAGCGTGCTGCTCTGGTGAAGAAGTTGCAGGCATTCCCCATGGCTGAAGAAAACCAGGGAAACAGAAAGGGGATACTGGTGAATGAAACTGGTTGGTTCTAAGGAGAGAGGATCTTTTGCTACACAGAGCTGTCTCATTGTCAAAAGAGATCCTAGCAAGAAGCTGTTCCACTTTAATGGGAGAGAGGTTTAACTTTCATGAGAAAAAGTCCAGAGTGCTGGGGGGAAAAATCACCCAGAATATAAATAGATTTTCCTGGTTTTGAAATGAGTCCTAATTTTCTCGCAAAATCAGTCTCTCCGTTTCCTTACCAATTACTTCTGTACATCCACTTAGGTTAGTCTTTCTGTTTCCTGCTCTGACATGACTTTCTGGGCTTTTGTTCTGATTAAGCCAGAAAGGCAAAACCCTTTCAAGGTTAATGCTAATGACTCTCTCTGACAGGGAAGGAATCTTTCTGCCAAACAACCTTGTGCGCTTTCGGAGGTGGCTGCAATACCATTGTGTGTAATAAGATAATGGGAAATATATAAAATACTAGCTGAAAATACTGTGATTCTTTCAGGAAGGATGCTTGTTGAGTCACCTTACACTAAAGCCCTAGTTTTGTTCGTATGATGATTTGTTGGATACGGTAAGTCACCATGCCTGGATTCAGCCATACTAAGGCATAAGCAAAGGGGAAATCCATACATAAATAGATTTGCTTACATTTATCGATATAAATAATAGAGAAACAAGGGTTGGTCCTTCAGAATCTTTTCATTGGCTGAAGGTTTGGTAAAAGATTGCAACATTATACAAGGGCTTCAAAGTTATTGTTCCACATAAGTATTTGATTCAAGGTATATGTTGGGTTAGGTGTCGGACCTGTCACAACTCCAACCCCTAAATAGAAACAAACCTTGGCTCCATTTGTTGAGAAAGGTGTACAGTAGTCTTATTAGAAATCAAGTGTAGTGCAGTAGTGCAAAGCCAGAACTGAAAAATATCGCATCAAAATCTCTCAGTTCTACTCTTCCCTCCCTTAACTGTCTCTCATTGCCCCCACCCCGATGTAACACAACACAGGATTCAGGCAAGATGTTTTCCTAATGGTGAGTCCAAGGGGAGTTTGGCATGCAGCCCCTTCCTTCTTCCAGCTGGGTAACCTTGAGGCGGCATCTCGAGGAGATACAACACTTCCTTTCATTTCCCAGAGCATTCCCCCCTTCATTCCCCCCTCCCAACAGTTCAATCTCTCACTGCATAGCATCGAAGCACAGGCAAGCATAAGGTGGCAGCTGACATTAAGTCTGAAGGAGGTTTAGACAACATTCGAACTAAGAGCCCTGTTAACTCAGCTACATGAGCCATGGTGGTGCAGTGGTTAGAATGCAGTACTGCCAGGTGCCAGCAGTTCAATTCTCATCTGCTCAAGGCTGACTTGGCCTCCCATCTTCCAAGGTAAAATGAGAACCCAGATTATTGGGGGCAATACGCAGACTCTACAGTGCTTTTACAGTCCTCTTTAAGTGGTTTGCAAAGCGGTATATAAGTCAATGCTATAGCTACATGTTTCTACTTTGTGAGGATTTATGGCACAGAGGTTGAAGCCATGTGAAAATTTCAGCCATGTCAGCCTCAGGTCTCCCAAGTGGCAATAGCTTGTAAACCAAACAAAGATTTCATATTATCAGTTGCTGCTTCTTAATTATATTTGCTCAGTTTTCATTTCTAGAAGAAATGTTACAATGATTCTTTTTTGAAAGCATCGACTTCCTTGCCTTACTGATTTAGAACAGTGCTCCAGCAGAAGGGCCAAATCCTCGTATTATGATTCAATACAGGGCAAGATACCTTAATATACATCAGCGCCTTGCACATTTATAGATCACAGTTTTAAAAGTCAAAGCAAGCCAGATTTGCAGTCTAACATATCATTTGAGACTCTAACCATCCCTGACTGTGTCATACCAAGCACAGATCTCCTTCACATCTTTGGCTGATGAGAATTCAGGCCAACATCTTGCTTCATCTCCATCCAGTTTAAAGTCCAACTCCCATTCAGTTGAACCAATCTCTACGGGGTTATAAAATTTAACTCAGTCTTTTGAAGGAGCAGAACTAAACCTTTTGCACCCGTTATGAATGTGCTTTATGATTATGAATGTATCTTATGATTGTAATCACAGTTTGTCTATTGTATGTATGTAGATATAGAGCATATACACCGGAGACAAAATCCCCGTGTGTGCAGATACACTTGGCCAAAAAATTCTGATTGTCATTCTGGTTTAGATTACAAATGGTAATGGGATCAGAGTTCCTCCCAGATCCTTCCAATTTCCTGTATCACAATTATTTTTCAAAATCTCATTGAACTGGGGGTGGGTGCAGGTTATCCATCGTCGATCTAAATGACTGGAAAGGGCTTGACTATATCCTAACAAAATTAGCAGTTATCTTTTTCATTAACTTCTACAGAATTAATATCATCATCTTTCAGGGACATTCGTCATATGCAGTTTAATTGTTTGTAGGTTTACTTGGGAATAAATTCTGTTGAATCAAGGGATTCAGAGCTAAATAACTGCAGTGAATCAGAGTAAATATCCAGGTATTTTAAAGTATGTTAGAAGCAAAGTATAAAAGTTTAACATTACAGAAAATAACAGGTCTGTATTCCTCTCCACTTTTTTAAATTTTAGTCTACCCTTGGTTTCGTTGCACTGGTGATCAGCACACTGCACACCTTGACTTATGGCTGGACAAGAGCCTTCGATGAAAACCAATACAAGTTTTACCTGCCTCCCACTTTCACCCTCACCCTCCTTGTACCGTGCACCATAATCCTAGCTAAGCTGTTTTTCAACTTTCCTTGTATGAGCCAAAGACTGCAGCGCATCAGGAATGGGTGGGAACGAAGCAGGTATGTCAAATTCACTTTGCCGAGAGCATCTGGGGAATTTTCCAGTGGAGAAAGCAGCAGCACTGTGTGATGCTGAAACCCTCTTTCCATTACAATCCTGAAGAAGCATTATGATTCTGTTTTTATTGTGTGTGTTTTTAAGAGCCTATTTGGGATCAATCAGTGGTGGGCAATATCTTATTCCAGGAGAAAGTTATCAAATAGAGTAAGCCTACCTATACACGGGTGGTTTCCTAGGTTATAAAAAGGTTGCCTTAAAAACATCAGTGCAGAATTTTCAGTTATACCATTGGAACACAATGTAAGGAAACGCAAGCATTCTGCTCCTTCAACACAGTGATAAAGTGGAACACTAGAAATATTTTGGTTTTTTCCTGATAGCACTCTTTTTTATATAAGATTGCAGTCAGATACACACTCATGACTAACATTTGGACTTTCTTCTAAGCATAAGATTACTTGAGCTGCTTCTACGGGACATTTAGTGCGCTAATGTTCACTGATAGATTGGCTAAGGAAATTCTCTAGCAAACAAAAGATATTTAAATTCTGTGAAATTGACTTTCAGCTATACCTAACCCCTTATCAATCAAACAATGAGAACTAATTCTCACAAATAACAAGCATCTAATTATTAAAGAAAATACTTTAATTCAAGGGGAAGGGGATCAACTATACTGCCCAGAAGTTGGGATGGTTATTTTAAATACCCTGCAATTTGACACAGCAACTGTGTTTTAATTCCTTCCATTCATTCCAAAACTTTTCAACATTGTATTATTTCTATATACAACATGGCAGGGGGCAAAGAAGCTCTGGGACTACAACGTCAGCTGCTATGGAGACAGAATTAAATATTTTTTTAAATGTTGCAGACCCTTAACTGCAGCATATAATATTAGTCATGGAGCATAATTCTCTTACATGGACAAATTCACACTTAGGTTATTTGATTCTTCTGAGTGAAAGCAACTATACGTATGTCACAGATTCAGACTGGTATCTAGCCTATAATCTGGGGGCTGCTTGTGTTCCCTGGTGTGGGAGGGAGGGAGAAGGGAAGGAAGGAAGGATATTCTGTCTATTTCAAATCAAAATCTTGGGAGATCACCAGGTCTCCTAAAATATCGGCTCCTTGCATAGAACCTCATGAGCTTTACAATATCATGACCTCATGGCAATCTGAGATTGGATCTTTTCTCATGCAAAGCAAAAAATTCAGATTCTGCAGATGGCAAGTAGCCCGCAGATGCTACATTACAGTGGCCTTGAAAAGCATTTGATCACATAATAAATCCACATATAAAGGAAAACTTTGGAACTCCTGCTCTAGCTCAACAGCCTTTTAGCACTTCAGCCAGTTAGGTAAAATGAACTTTGGATTCTTTTTATACTTAATGTTGGCAAAAGCTGCTCTTCAGTTCAAAAGAACTGGCCTTCAGGTGGGCAGTCATCTTAAATGTACTTTAGTTAGGCCATCCTGAATGTTTTGTCCTGCATCTTTACCCTCTAGCTCTTTCTAGCATTCCCTTCTGTTTCCTCTTGGTCTCAGCCATGGGGTAACACCGAGGAAAGGGCCTGTTTTTCCTGAATAGTTTTGGTAGACTGCTTAGAATAATGCTTAAGCTAGGGCTCCACTTCCCTCAGTTATTCATGACAGCACCAGACAAATGGGGAGAGGAACTGCCCAAAGAAGATAACAGCTTGACCTATAAACTGGCCAAGCGGCAGCCGTTGTGTACCCTCAACCTATTGGCACACACAATGAAAGAGAAGTTTATTAAGCAAATTTATATACTGCCCTTCTCCCCAAAGGGACCCAGGGCGGTGTACAGCCTATAAAACAGAAATATACAAATTACAAGTTTAAAAGCAATTTAAAAAGAAATATTAAAATGGCTGAAAATTTTAAAATAACCCAATATTAAAACCAATTTAAAACCAGATTTAAAATTGACAAATAAGATAAAATTCACGGGGGGAGGGGGGAAGGTATAAACTAGGGCAAACCAGCCTGATTAAAGAGATGTGTTTTTACGGAAAGCACGGAGGTTGAAAATAGTTAATTCCAGATAGACGGTAAATGAATTTTTAACAAATTTAACAAAAAAAATACAGCTCCGAAGAATGAAAAGTGTTTCAGTGCTCTCTTAACTGCACGTTATACTTTGTTATTAATTGGTGGCTGTACACCCACCCAGTCTGTATTGTGATGCCAGTTCTTTATATCTAGTAAAACAATTTTAGATTCAATATGAACTTTTAAAAGAAGTGGGGCAGTGGAACACAGAGCAAAAAGTTGCAATTGTTGCATAATCCAAGTAAAAGTCACAAGTGCTTTTAAAGAGATGTGCTGTGTACTCCAAAGCATCTTTTTAGTATGAATTGAACTTACTGAATGGCCCAACTGCAAATAATTTGTTTACCAAACCTTTCAATTCTGAAACTGTGCAATGATCCAATGAAGAACTTGACCATACTGTAGATGCATCTGGAGCAGTATCTGCTCGTTCCAGATTTTGAAGTCTGGAACAGTCCACCACCAAGCTATAGGGCTTGGGTCACACACATCACTAAAGTAGAAGATTATATATATATATATGACCTAGTTTTACACATGGAGTCTGTCTAGCCTAAGCCGTATATAAGTCTAAGTGCTATTGCTATTGCTATACAAGGTTAGAACACATACAAATAGAATTCCATACATTACTAGACAAATTTCTCCTCAGGTTGGCACAGCTAAACAGGCTATAAAGTTATGCAGAAAAGATTTTCAGGTAACCTTGCATAAATTGGTCTTGAGCCATCGTTCCCATGGAAGCTGGCAACAAGAAATGTAATTTCAGTAATTATTTCACAAGCTTGGCATGAATCTTTACTGGAAATAACTGCAAAGTAGCAACAAGAATCAGCTGCATAATATTTCTTTGCCTATTATTTCAATCTGGTTCTTGTCTGCCTGTATCTGGGATGCTGGAAACAACTTAAATTTGGACCGTGACATTTAGAGTTTCTTAAAAATAAAAAAAGTGTTCTCTGCCGCAGTAGCTAAGCCAATTTTAGATATCCTTTGAGGAGTTTTCTCACAGATAGAAACTAATGAGTAAGTATGAATGTTGTACTTATGTGCTAGAGCTCTACAGAACTTCTAGAAGTGATGCTTTATAGCCTGCAGAAGTGCAGTAGGCGCAAAGCCTACTGTACAGAGATAGTGGCGAGGACCTTCCAAGCCAGCCACGCTCTCCTTCCAAATGACATGGCCGCTTTAAAAATTTACAAAGAGGATTTTCATGTACGCTGTCACCTATATCAAAGATTTCACAATCATCGTGCACATTTTTGGGAACGTGGATGTCTCCCCCCCACCAACTTAGAGATATTAATTCCCAGAATTCTCTAGCTGGTAGGACCACTGCTGAAAGACCACTCGGATTGATGATACAGCCTGAAATCATTACCAAGAAAATAGAGCAAGGGCCGACCATTTTGTCCCTGGTGACTAGAAACGATGTGGCAGCATCTAACCTACCCAGATGTCTGTTTTTATCAAATAGAGCAAGAATCCTTGTTAAACGGCCAAGCCAGGCCTCTTGCATACAGTGTATATAAGATATACAATCTTGGCAAGCACAATTTGATAGATTGTCTACATTATCCAAAGATGTCCATACAGTTATTACATTAGTAGTTGACTGCTGCCAAGAACGTCACACGTAAATGTTGCAAAGCATCAGAATTCCTTTTGTTTTTGTGAAACATTCCTATCTGCAGGGCCGGATTTTCCTATAGGCTAACTAGGCTTCAAGCAAGGGCCTCAATGATGTATTTTGTTATCTCTCATGTAATTTACAAAATTTACAAACTTAAAAATGGGAGGTGAAAGGGCCTCATAAGTGGAATAGCCTAGGGCCTCTTTTCATCTAAATCCGGCCCTGCCTATCTGCATGACGCTTTTTAAAAGTGACTTTGATTTTGTTAAAGAATCCAGCCGTGTTCTATCTCTCTCTGGTCACAACAGGAAACACAACTCCTTTGTAAATAGTTTCTGCGTTTTTAACCAATCAATATAGGGACAGAAAGATTTATGTAATGCTCGCTTGAAGATTATTTTTATATCTATATCTGTATGGAAATTGAAACATACTGCCTATATCTCTGTTTTTCTGCACTGCCTAATTTGTGCCTTGGGAATTGTAAAGTTACCATCCTGCTTTACAGTGGACATTTTATTATTCCTGTTATCATACTTTAAAAAAAATGTAACTATGAACTGATGCAAAGAACCTGCTCTCTTTTTTTCTTATTTGCAGTAAAAGACTATTTCTAGATCTCCTTTTCGTTTTGTGCTAGGTTTTCAAACTTGGGGAAGTGAGGGGGAGGGCATTGAAGGTATCTCAGAAGCTGCAAAGTTCCAGGGAAAACAGCCATCCTGGAATTTGAGCTTTTTCCTAAAGTAGGTTGAATATTCCTGTTTGTTGTTCAGTCACTAAGTCGTGTCCGACTCTTTGTGACCTCATGGACCATAGCATCCCACACCTCTGTCCCTCACAGCCTCCCGCAGTCTGCCCATACTCATGCCTGTTGCATCGCTGACACCATTCAGCCATCTGATTCTCTGCCCACCACTTCTCTCTTTTGGACTCCCATCTTTTCCAGCAGCACAGCCTTTTCTAATGAGTCCTCTCTTCTCATGAGGTGGCCAAAATATCTTGAGTCTCAGACCGGATGCTTCGGGCAGGGGATTCTACTCGATTCATAGAGCAGTGGTGCCCAAAAGGTTGAAACTGGTTCCTTGGGGAAAGGTTTTTCTGCGGACCGAAGGGGGGGCATGATTTTGCATACTGCCTGCATCCCGCGAATGGGGCCAATTGCTAGCATGCCAGGTTCATGGACCAGGGGGTTGGGGACCCCTGTCATAGAGGCCACTTAAAGAGTCATTCTTCAGTATTTACTCCAAATTTAGCTATCCATCTATCCAAAAACTGAATGGGTCATATTCAAGATTCATCATTTTAATTTTTAACAATTACCTCAAAAGAACCCAAAACATCAAAGACTCTCCTGGTTAGAGGGCACAGGATTTTAATGAGGTTTTTGGCAGCTGTCTTTTTTTCTTTTTTAATGAGTTTGTTTCAGTTCAAGCAGCAAAGCTTAACCTCTGCAGGTGAAGCTTATAACATTCCCTAGAATTTCAGCAATTGTGCTTGTTTCCACTAAGAGCGATTTCTTCTTCTTCAGCGAGCCACAGCAGTAATTTGAAATGGAATTTAAGGGGTTATATTTTTGATCCAGCATTAAGACAACTCCCGCCAACAACTTTGCTGGACGCATACAAAGCATTGCAGATGTTCTGAATCCTTTGAGCATCAGTTATTCTTACAAGACATTTTATACATTTATACATACAAGTTACAGGTTTACACTGACCACGTTTATTCAAAAGTAGCAGTCCAATTAATTTTGAAGTGAAGTCAAATCGGAGACATGGAGCCTTATATTTGTTTTCCTCCAAAATAATGGTACCAAGACATGCTCCTCCTAAATTTAAAAAATCCCCACAGTGTACATTTTTTTTCTCAGCAGCCTTTGGTATCCTACTAGACACTCTGTACATCTTTTCCCTACTCCTACATGAAAGAAAAGCAGTGCTGACACCTTGTGGTTTTTGCTGAGGACAAATCCATTACAGCACTTTAGTTCTAGCACTTGCGTAAACCCACTGCTATGTCAGTGTAGTATGTTTCTTGTAGAAGTGTCTGTTGTCCATAAAACATGTGCTTGGTAATAACTGAGTGACTTCAAGGAGATGCAGCATACCTGAGAACATCAGTACTGCAAGCTAAAATAATTTCCATCGATTTTCAATTACCACAAACTTCAGATCTATCCAATGAAATTTAACTAAATTTGACTGTGTTGATCCCATATCTTGGGAACTCAAAGGTGTGGAAATATCTCCTTTTTTATGAAAATGGAAAAACTCAGCCAACTAAAGACACTGGGTGAATTTTTCTTCCAATCACTGCCTGTAGGGCCAATACCAAAAATGATATTGGTATTCCTCCAAATCCTTCCAGTATTTTTTGTCCCATTCTTGGCATGTTTTCAGTACTAGTTACAAATGCGTACCAAGTTGAAAGCTTGGATCACTGAATTCAGTATACACTTGGCCCAGCATAGCTAGGCTGCAAAAATCCTTACCAGATGGCAGAAAAAGATTAGAGTTTTCTATATGTATAGCTCTACTGGTGTGGCCTGGATTTTTGCAGTCAGATCTGGTATATATTTTCAACTATCTTGATTATTTTTCTCCTTACAGCTAATTGGATTCTTTAGGGCATTCTTCTTCTTATAGCTAATTAATTTAATTTGGGCATTCATTCTAGAATCCAGCTATTTAGTTTTCACCCTAAAGCTAAAGATTAACTAAACATTCTGATTTCTCTAGAAGAAAAATTATTTCCCATGTGACAAAGACAAAACCACCTTTTTCTACAGCCCAAAACACTGAAATCCTATATTGTAATAATGCAAAACCAGGATCGTCTATACATTCTTCTAGTGGGAAGTTCACGTACCAAAGGCTTCTTTCTCTTCCAAGTAACTGCTAAATCCCAAACATTCTTGACTTGTTGCCAGGTTCAGATGTGTGTTTTTCACCAAAGACATCTCCCAACTGAACACTTACCTTTACATTTTTTTAATCAAGGGGCCAAAATAGAGAAATTATTGCAAACAGAATTTTTAAAATCATAAAGTCATACTTCTCTCAAGAGATATATAAAGTGGCTGCTACATCGGACTAAGCCACAAAGTGGCTTGTTTCATTTTGGCTTAGTAAAAATTGCATAAACCAGGCAATGTCAATCCTTGCTACCTCCCCCTCCAAAGCCAGTCTGGGTGCATGTTTCTCCCTCTTCTCTTTATGTACAGATAGTCCTCCACTTACAACAGTTCGTTTACTGACCAAAGTTACAGTGGCAGTGAAAAAAGTGATTCATGACTATTTTCCACATGACCATTGCAGCATCTCCATTGGTCATGTGGTCAAAATTCAGGTGCTTGGCAACGGACTCATATTTATGACAGCTGCCGTGTCCTGGGGTCATGCGATCATCTTTTGAGACCTTCTGACAAGCATAGTCAATGGGGAAGCCAGATTCACTTAACAACTGTGGTGATTCACTGAACAAATGTGGCCAGAAAAGATCGTAAAATGGGGCAAAACTTAATGTCTTGCTAAGTAACAGAAATTGTAGCCTCAATTGTGGTCATAGGTCAAGGACTCCCTATATATATATATATATATATTTGTTTTCGTAGATTTTCACAGGTACAGGTATGTAGTTCTGGGGGTTTTTGGGTCTTTTCCCGTGTAGAAATCAGAGT
>JANHFO010006588.1:86817-99476 GCA_032468095.1 Pareas carinatus | reverse complement strand
AGCTCAGAGGGTATGCCGACCCTCCCGGAATGTCTGAACCCAATCGGTTCAGTACTTTTTGGGATTACTTACCAGACACAAACGGTGTCTGCATTTTTATATATATAAGATGAGGGAACCATGGAGAAGAAACCACACCCCAGCCAAGATTGGCAGGGCAAGCGATATCTAATCAGCCAGCATACTCCAGGATGAATGTACTTTATGATTACGATGAATGTACTTCATAAGTCATAAACTGAACAACCACATTTTAAGCCTGCATGTCATGTAAATCCAACTTTGGTGTACTCTCTTGCCTCTAATGATGAAACAAGGACCCTTATACTTTCATCATACCATTTCACATTTTGTATTGACTTAAGTTCTAGCACCATCAAATATTTTTAAAAGAAAAGAAAAAGGAAATGGGGCCGGCATTGGGAGGCCTAGTCTTAAATGCATTCAAAGCCATGCCTGATTTTGCTGTTGAAAAAGCAATCATGTTTGAAAAATGAGTAAGAAGATGAAATTTGTATGAAAATAACACACATTTGTTGCAGTGTCAAAACTGGACTTAGCTGTGCTGCTCTGGTATCTGCTTCTACCAAACAAGTCCTCTGTAATTGTAGCCTCTTGAAGTTTACCATCAGCAGTGCAGCTGATTGTAGCTAGACTGCAGTTTGCTAGTGAGGGCCACGCAGTATGGATTTTGTAATACCTGGAATATGGTGTTTGTAGTACTGTTGCATTAGCTAACCAACATGAGTTTTCTTGATTTGGCCGTCGCCAGCTGTGGCAATGCCAAGACAGCTGAACACAATTGGACTTGATTACTAATTGCGGGAATGTCCTCCAGACATCTTAAAAACTCCAGGCAAAGGGGGAAGTTTCTGAAAAAGACAACGCAGATTGTACTGCACCTATCGAACCTCACGAGGAATAGACGGTGCGTTTTTGATATTTTATTCCGTTTTCATCGACACATTTGCTCCCCACCCCTCTTCCTTT
The DNA here is from genome assembly GCA_032468095.1 of Pareas carinatus. NCBI lineage: Eukaryota > Metazoa > Chordata > Lepidosauria > Squamata > Pareidae > Pareas > Pareas carinatus. The sequence continues at coordinate 98,486 of JANHFO010006588.1, read as the reverse complement.
CAGCCTCAACCTAATAGGGCCGGCGTCTCCATGCGACCCTCAGCAACCGGACGTGAGGGTTGCTCGCCACTCTTCAGTTAGCGAGCGCTCTTGTCTCCCGATCCATCAACTCCTTCGGCGAGACGCGATTGAACGAAGAGGCGGGATTCTCCGCCCTCCCCTCTGTGATTGGTCGGCATCCCCTGGGCTGATGAGTGAAATAGTGGCAGTATAGAAGCTGGAAAGGGGAAGCGCATTCTCGATAGTTCAGGCGTTCTTGAGTCTTTCTCCAGCTCCTGTCCAGGACCTCTGAATCTCGTGGCCATTATGACGCAGGTGAGTTCTACCCCTCTCTCGGGACGAAGAGCCCAAAGCGTCCCTTTCTCTCTTTTGAATTAAGTCTTTTGTCTTGCGGGGCGGGGAGGCGGGGGGAGGAAATGCAGACGTGCGCGCCATGCCTTCCAACTTCCCTCCCTCCCCCGCTCCCATTTTCTTTCTTCTCTTCTTAGTTCCTCGCTCAAGAAACCTTGCTTAAAAGATCAACCGCGTCGGCTTAATCCCAACCATGGTTCGGTTTGCTATTGCTGGCGGCTCGCCCTGAGCAAAGCCGTTGGGGGGAGTCCGCCTCTGCAGGTTTCTCGGCAGTTGATTTTTGCATTTGCAATGAATGCAAGAAGAAGAATTGCTTGACATTTGTTCGGCGCTTTAGCAAACCTTTTCAGGAGAGGGGAAATCAACTCGTGTGTGTGTGTGTGTGTGTGTGTGTGTGTGTATATATATTTGCCGGCCGCTAAAGTGCGTTCAAAACACCTACAAGAAAGCAGCTCCTGATTGTTGCGGCGTGGGAGAAAGAGCAGCAAATGAGTACTTTGTTTCGAATGCCTCAGTGAAACAATTGGCAATTGTGGCTGCAGCGGGTGGTGTTTGCTTAGTGTAACTACTTCTGGTACAGTAGGTTACAATGTACAATGTACTTGTAGGAACTATTAAGAACTGGGGAGAGGGAGACCCAATTCCAATTCTGAAACCTCGGTGTGGGAACCCGATTTCACCACATTTCACAACCCCTATCACACTTTTTATCTCCCTAGACTTTGTTCGAGCACACACGTAATGTCTGTGTTAGCAAGGTTGAAATTAGAATCCTCCTTGCAGGCATCCCATAATTTTGTAAGTTTTGTAAGCCTGCATTTAATGCGCCGTAGCTAGATAAAACTGAAGAACATTTAAAAAATAATAAACCTTGTTTTTTTAAAAAGTACAATTAAGAATGGCAAACTTTCCATCCTGGGAACACTAAATGTTTTCTTGTCACATCTACTGAAACAGGCAGAGTTTGATAAAGCGGCTGAAGAAGTTAAGAATCTGAAGACGCTGCCATCAGATCAAGAAATGCTGGATCTCTACAGCCACTTTAAACAAGTTACGGTTGGCGATGTAAATACGGGTAAGAACTATATATAGTAACTATATGCGCACAAGGTTGTGCAGCATCTTAAATGAGTAAAACCTAGGAGTCCAAATGCCTTGATTGAGTAAAAACTTTTCAGTATTTATACGAACAGAACATTTCCAAAGAGCCTATGGGCTAAAAAGACAAACGGCTATCAGGCTGAAGTCAAGATCTGGCTCTTTTAGCTACATGCTCTTAAATATTAAACTTAAAATAGAATACAGGTAGTCCTTAACTTACAACCATTTGTTTAATGACTGTTCAAAGTTACAGTGAAATGAAAACAACTTATGACCATCATCCCCATGGTCACATGTTCAAAATTCAAATGTTTGGCAACTGACTCATATTTATGACGGTTGCCGTGTCCCAGGGTCATGTGATTGCTTTTTGCGATCTGACAAGCAAAGTCAATGAGGAAGCCAGGTTCACTTAACCATGTTGCTGACTTAACTGCAGTGATTCACTTAACATCTGTTGCAAAAAAAGATGTAAAATGGAGCAAAATTCACTTAACAATTGTCTTTTTCTTAGCAACATAAATTTTGGGCGCAATTGTGGCCATATGTTGAGATCTACCTGTAGATTATAGTCATGATAGTCTTGCTAATAGTTCAACTTGAATTCCGGTTGAAAATTCCTTATTTGGTCAGAGATAAGCTACAAGCAGAGATGAGCACCACTTTAATATGCCTAAAAGATCTTTATTCCAGAAAGTATTAAAAGCATAGTTGACTAATAATTAATACATGGTATTAATCTTCAGTGGCTAATAACTCCCTGTAATGTTAAAATTAATTCCTTGGTGAAATATATATATATAATTTATTCCCATCTATTGCCTAAGACCTTGAGATATCTTTGATCAAGCAGAGATTTGAACCTGCTCTCTAATCAAACTTGCCAGCTACACCATGTATGGCGTAGTCACAGCTATAACATACCTATTACAAAATGTTCGTTCACATACTTCCCTATTATTGGATTTATATTGTGCCTTTATTTTGTGCAACTCAGGGTAGGAACGTAATGTTCCAGGATCTAATTTTTCACACAACAGCAACTTTGTGAAGGGGATTGAATTAAAAGAGAAAGAGACAGGCCCAAAGTCACCCAGCCAGCTTTGATTCCAAAGGGAAACTAGAACTCAGTCTATCCTGGTTTCTAGTCCAGAATCTTAATCATGACCCCAAACTGTTTCTAGAACATTATTGGTCACAATGCTCACAGTGGTTCTTTGACTCAGTGCTCGGTAGTGCTCAAGGTAGCCATCTCTTCCAGTCATCCTGGGACATCTTCCAGAATTTCCTAGCCAATATGTTTCTGTGTTGCTTCAGAGAATCTGTAAGAGATTGCAAATAATGCAATACTACAGTGCATCTTGGGATTCTTGGTCTATTCAATTTAGCTACTCCCCATAAAGCAATAGAGATGAAGTATGATGGAACTTGTGGTTAGTGCCTTAAGTTTAAGCAATATTTTACAGTCTTAGCATCTTCTGATCCTTGGGAAGATTCCATGTTCCAAGCAAGATAAGACAATCAGGGATAGGGATTAAAGCATTACATAACTAATTAAGAAATCTGCCTTATTGAGAAAAGTTTTTAGCGAACATGTTGTTTAAGTGACTTGTGCAAGGACCATGACATTTCAGGCTTCTAATACTTTATAATTATTTATAATTAAAATGTATAGCCCAAGAATCTTAGCACATTTCATGGAACTGTTCCAAAGTAGGATTTGTGGGAATTGCAGTTTCAGGTTCTGAAATTATTATTATGAAGCTGTCTGTTTCCACTGAGCTTTCATTTATTGAATGGGTAGTGTAACCTAGTTTTCTTGACCAATTTTGCATGAATTGTGATATGAGAAATGATTACAGAAACCATGCCATATTAGCGCAATAAAGTGTTTGATTCTGTAATTCCCAGGAAGCTGAAACCAACATATCAGAACTTTGATTTTAGTTGTAATAGAACACCATGTTATAATAGATGAGTGTTAAAAATATATATAAGCTTTGTTTTGCACAACTGTACCTAGCTTTTATATTTTACAAAGAGGACAATCTGGTGCCTGGATAGAAGATGGGAAAATATTTATGGGTGGTAACACTCAAATAACACCATATAATTAACTTAGGTTTCTAATGCAGACCTGCATAAGTATGTTGTGAAAAGGCTGTCTAAAAAACAATTCAAGTTAGGTAAAATTAACCATAAGCACACATTCCATAAAACCTTTAAATTGAAACAAGCAGCCTAATGAAGTCCAAATTTCTTGACTTTTATAAGCATCTTCCTTGATCAGCATAGCCAATGGCTGTGTTAGTTGTGGTCTAGATTCCCTGTGTCTGCTTCAGGATCTTCTGTGTGAGAAAAGTAAGTTGTATGAGAATTTGGAAAGAAACTTAGTCTAACAATCCTATTTGGGGGGGAAATCATGAGAATGCACTAATATTAATCATGAGAACTAAGCCTGGGGGCAATTCTTTACTGTGATGTCATAAACCATTTCACTCAAAGCCTGCTAATTATATACTCACCTACTTAATGATTTGGCCTATTGTGCAACTGATCCACAACTGATAGGGTTGTTTGAAATACTGCTCTTCTTTTAAACTTAGATGTTCATTGTGGTAAACAATTTTGCTTACTCTTATAAGAAAGGAAGCATAAGGGCAGCTTGGAGATCAAAGCGATGGGATATGGAAGCCTCTTTCCTAATACAGTTGCAACTATACAAACACTGTTGGACATTGTGGGGGTGATGTAAAACTCCCAGCTGAGCATTGCTGGCATCTCTGCAAGGGACATTAGCTCAATTTTTCTCTGGGTTATTGCTGCCAACTCGAGCTCAAGGTCATCCATTCTCCCTGGAAACAGCAGATAGTTTTTTTCAGATAGTCTCATTTGCCAACTTTGAGAATTAAAGTTTTAAAGTGACAAATTTGTTGAATGGCACCCCATTGCTTTTGTAGCTTAGGCCAAAGGTTTAGCCATGAAGCAGGTCTCCAAAATATGTTTCCTAAGTAGAAACCCTTCTTTTTTGTTCATTCTGGTGGTCCCATTGGAACAAAAAGTATCTCCCAAAATGAGCAGATTGTCAAGGAAAGGGAGGCTGTATTCTGTTCATAATTATCTCACTAGAGTGCAGCACACATCATTTACTGAGAAACGATCAGTTCATGTTCACAGAACAATGTTAAAAGTCTAGATCGTATGAATGTACACAGCGATATTTTCATCCATATGCTTTGTTTTTACAAAGGTTTCAGATTCAGTGTATCGTTCAGGGTGGGTGTGATATTAGATCACTTTCACTTGGATATTATACATAGTTGTATAAATAAATACCTAGTTGGGGTTAACCAGAAAGTTAAAAGACTATTCGTGTTGAATTCAAACAACACACTGGGTCCAGAGTCTTGGGTAAAGCAAGCACAGCAAAAGTTTAAAAATGGCACTCTGTTGAAAAAAATTGTACGTTTTTCTTCTCGGCATTTACATACAGTTCCATGGAGATTCTCTGCAAAATGTTTGCCATCTTTTATTCTCACAATGGCTCTAAGAATCCTAGGGCCAAATGTGAGATTAATTTGAATTATTGAAATAAAATTGCAAATGCAACTAGTTATATAGCAATTACAAGTAATATACAATAAAGAGCATAATCTCTTCTCTAAAAGAAGATGGAGCTTTCATGTGAATAGTTGCCCCATGTGAATAGTTGCAGAATAGAATATTTCTGCCTTTCATTAATAGAGAAACTACTTGCTAAAACCAAATATCCCTCAAATTTGAGAATATATGTTTCCCATTTACTTTTTTTTTGTAAAATTTTTATTATAAAATATAGCAAAAATATCAACATAAACCAGCTGAATCTTCCTTTTCTTTCATTCTCATAGTCAGTCTATCCATTTCTCCACAATCTAGTATTTTCTTTGTTGCTTCTTGGTGATATTTCTTCTTTTTTCCAGTTTTGTGCAAAAACAATTCTTGCTGCTGTTAATATATGTATAGTCATATTGCTTACTAAATTTTTCTGGAACCATACCAATTAAAAAACTCTGGTTTAATCTCTATCTGTATTCCTAATATTTCTCTTAACCAGGTATAAATTCTGTTCCAATATTCTTTTGCATGTTTGCAAGTCCATTACATATGTTAATAAGTGCCTACTTTGCATTTACATTTCCAGCATTTATCCGATACATCTTTAAACATGTTTGCCATTCATAAATTATAGGTGCCATGTGCCATCTACAAAATGTTTTATATAGGTTTTCTTTATATGCTATTGATTTTGTCACTATGTAATTTATTTTCCATAAATTTTGCCATCTATCTAAATCTATAGTATATCCAAAATTCTTTGCTCACGTTATCATTGTTTTTTTAACTTGTTCATCTTCCATTTTTAAATTTAACAAAAAATTAAATTATATGGTTTTTATAAAAAACAGACAGACTTTGATAAGATGTTACTGACTTCTGATGAGAAATATGTTTTATATCTTGCTGTTCCATTCATTAGGATTGGATAAATGAAGCAAGCACACATAAAATAAAGCAAATTATTTCTGGAAATTTCCAAAGTTTCTCTGGAAAGTTCAGAAATAAATGTGTAAGTGTGATATTTGAGTATGAAAGGTGGTAATGTTTACGTTATGGAGGCAAAAGTTTGTTTTTAATGGTGGATTTAAACTCCACTATTTCACGCAAAGTGTACCTTTTAATGTAATATACAAGTGATCAACTTGCAACTGCTTGAAGTTACAACAGACCTCCAAAAGCTACTTGCAACCTGATTTCAAAGTTCCAGTATTGCACACACACATTCAGTCATGTGGCCATATTTCGGCCAGTGGACAACTGGCCCACATTTATCTGTGGTCAGGTGACCATGATTTACAGTGTTCTGCTGGAAATAAGTATTTACTTCCGTTTTTACGCAAAATGTGTTTCATAGCAAACAGTGGGTCCACTTCACAATTGTTGGGAAGAAGGCTGTAATGGTGAATGCTTTACAACTGTCATAACTTACAGGCATAAGTCAAGAACTACCTGTAGAGCCTGTTTTCAAATCTTTGTGACCTAATCAGCAGAGGAATATGCCCTCTGCATGAGCATACATGTTGAGAGGCATGTTAAATTCTGAATGAAGCAAGCAAAGCTTGTTAATGTGTATGTCAGGATCTCTCTCCATCATAGTACAGGCCAGGCTCAGCTTCACATAATGATTATAGCTGGTTTTCAGGCTGTGTAGGAAAACTCTTTGACATAAGTACTTTTAGCAGCAATTAGCAGATTTCCTGTAGTGTACTCCTATCAACAACAGCACTATGTTAACTGAATGGGGAAAAAGATTACAATCATCAGCACCCTTCTATGGTTTTCTAATAAACGCCATGGATCAATAAATAGTAATTGTCCCATGCTGGCAGGAAGTTAATTTACGTTAGAACAGCTACATTTTTTTTAAAGCAGGTCACAAAAACTTCCCCATTCCTACTGCAATCAAGCACTTTTAGTGTTGTGGCTGGTCATTGATATCTGTTGTTGAAAAATGTACCTTCAGTCTCCTAATAAGCAAGATTAAATATACCGTATTACATCCATTTTAAGACACCATGGATTATAAGGCACAGCTTTATTTTTCTAAGTTAGAAACAAAACGTTTGAGAAGGCCACCCCCTGCTGGCCCTATCAAGTATAAGATGCACCATGAATACAGGGACACCAGAAATATGAAAAAAACATGTGCCTTATAATCCATGTAATACGGTATAAGGTCTTCATTTAGCATATGAAATAGAACCAGGAAACCTCTTGCATAGTCTGTAAAGTTAATGCAGGTTCCTTTTGCTCATGTGACCTCTCTTCAAAATGCTGATGTCTACTACAGACACATCTAAGCCATGTGAAAATGTTTTGTTTCAGAACGCCCTGGAATGCTTGATTTTAAAGGCAAAGCCAAGTGGGACGCCTGGAGTAAATTGAAAGGTAGGCCTCGGTAAAGACAAATGTAGTGACCTGCGATTTGAGACTTGCTGTAAAAAGCACCCATTCTAATCAAATCTTCAGCCTGCAAATGGAAAGAAAGTCATCTCTTACAAGGGATTTGTTGGTGGCATGAAAGGCAATTAACCTTTGCACATACTTAATTTGCACAAAGGGGCCATTGAGGTTCAGTGCCAATCTAAAATTCTTGAAGAAATAAAAGGATAAAAATCCCTTGCATTAGCCAATATTATTGCAACGTCTTAACTGAATATTTTGTGGTTTTACATAAGAAAAGACACCTAGGTTTCCAGAGTATAACTTGACAATAAAAATCTGAACGTTTGGTTAGTTGGTCAGGATTCCCAGGTAAATTGAACTGATGAAATGCATTGCTTGTTCTTACTGAAAACTATGGGTTAAATCAAAACTCAACCTCATTAACCCCAATGCTATAAAAGCTAGGAGTAAGAGTCCTGTTAAATGCACAGTGCTCAGGATAACTTAGCAATAATATATTTACTGCTCTTTTAATTGTTATTGAACTTTTCCCCCAGGATGTTTAGGGGAGGAATGGAGATTTTGTAGGGAGCTTTTATTTGACACACATCTGGAGCCATCAAACTATTTGTTGATCTTGATTTCTCGTAAAGGAAACTTGCATGTATTCACAACAGTTTTTTGTAAATCTTCTGTATAAATTTCAGGTTACAGAAGGAGTTGCTATCACTGTTTCTTCATAGGCATAAAGAAAAAAGTCACTTATCTTTATGCAACAAATTGGCACACTGAAACCATTACTTCCACGAGAACTCCCCAATTAGGTAGTCTCAAGCTTGTTGCAGAAGGGAGAAATTGGGGTAGAAGATAAAAAGGGAATTGCCAGTATTTTCATACTATATTTCTACTCACCCAGCAAAATGTTTTTTCCTCTTCAGGTATGTCCAAAGAAGATGCAATCAAAGCATATATAGCCAAGGTTAATGAGCTGAAGGAGAAATATGGGATGCAATGAACTCCTGCTTGAATGAAAATATGCTTTACTAAAACAGTGTGGATACTTAAATTGTATAGTACACAGTACTGCCAACGGTGCCAAAAGTTCTGAATAGCAGTGTGACTTTTCTTCTAATGGTTTATAGAATAAAAATACCCAGTCAGTGTTTAGCTGATTGGTAACAACAGCTTCTTCTGCTTATTCCTCATTAAAGTGCTAACTGAATTTCTCTTTGCCAAAAAGATTCAGTGCCAATTATTCATAATAACATGCAGAGATAACTATGGTTGTCTGGAAAAGCTACAGATGAGTGGGTTCACATCATACGTTTATTCCCAAATAAGCAAACCACATTTTAGTTTCGTGTATTGCATGAGCTAGCCCCAGATTTGCCCGGTTCCTCCTTTGGGTGTTCAAGGTTCTAGTATGTTGGCTATTACAGCAACTCAGCAACAATTGAAACATAGCTAGCTTACTATCCAGTTATGCAGACTGCTTGCCCTAAGGGTTGGGGACCGCAGATAAATGCACCCCTCCAATAAAGATGCTCCCCTAGATCTGAGACCATTCCATATCCAATTGCCCTGTTAGCATATAATCTTAAACCATGTGAAAACTGAACCACTGAGAAGCAGATTTACATCTTGTTTGTGTGTTTGAGACCGAACATGGTTCCTTTGCAAACAGGATGAACTATGGATTTTTTTAAAAAGCATAGTTTGATTAGGATGGCCTGCAAATCAGGTCAAAGCCAGAGGCAGCAGCAACTCCTCGGATTGTGCAACATACTGTTGTAAAGGTTTGTTAGAAGTGTGTGTTCAGTCAATGCTAAGAAGAGTGACCATACGATTTATCCTACAAACTGGGTCTCTTGTGCTGAAACGTGGAGAAGTCAATGGCTCAGGAGTTCAAGGTGAGTGAGCTGACTTCAGGAAGAAGGCAGAGACCTCCCAAGAGAGAGAGAAGGAAAAGGTTGCTCAGGACTCCTCTGGTCCATGCATACACACTTGTTAAAACAGAGGAAATGCAGGACTTGTACCAATAGCTTTGCTCTGCTAGTAAACTTTTTCCTTCCATTCAAACCTGTCTGATTCCCAGAGCCTGCCTAAACAAGTCCCCTCAGTTTTTTTAGCAAAGTTTTTCAGAAGTAGTTTGCCATTGCCTCCTTCCTAGAGATGAGAGAAAGTGGCTGGCCCAAGGTCACCCAGCTAGCTTTATGCCAAAGAGAGAGAACTCACTCTGTTCCTAGCCTAATGCCTTAACCACTACACCAAACTGACTCTCCAAACTACTATTAATAATACTTAATTTTAAAAATGAATCCAGAACGAACACTAAACTGGGCATGGCACCAACACAAGTGGAGTAAACCAGGACTCTCCTAGGCAAACTTGAGTCGTTTTATTGATTAGCATGATCCGCAAGTTTAGTACTGTGAATTTTCAAATTGCTTCTGCTCCTTAGCAATGGTGCTTCAAAGGGGTGTGGCAATTACCACTTAATAGCAAGTGGTATTGTGTCGATGTCAGTAATTAGAAAAAGTAAAGTTGTAACCTTAGCTCATAGCAGATTAAATCTTTTATTGGTGATTTGTCTCTTCCCAAAGGCAATCTTCATACTTAATTGCTACAGGTTTGCTGACTAGTGGGAGCTGAAATGATCTGCCTTTGCACTAAATGTCAACGCTGCAAACTGTCACTGGCTGTGTTATTCTATATAGTAATTGCAAAAGAGCCCATCTAAAAGAGGTCGTGGAAACAGCCTCTTTTTCAATATTGGGTTAAAGTCAGTCCAACATGTGCATTATAAGTCTTAGCAAGTCTTCAGTTCTATCCATGCAATGTGTAGTTTACTTATTGAATAAACCAGAACCTGCGGGGTTTGTTTACATATTAGGCCACGGGATTATGGGCACAATGTGTTACATGAGCCTAGTCATAGGCTGAATGCATGCAACATAGAGCCATAAATTTCTCAACTGGATTTAAGCCTGCTATGTTACATTAACATGACTTGCCAGGTTGGCTGATGGTTAAATATGTCAAGCCAAAACTATTACATTGTGCTAATTGTCCATGGCAGGTGAACATAGTTCTATGCTCCTGAACAGACTTTAGGCTAGAAAATAACACATCAGGGCTGAATTAAAACAGGAAATGTAGGAAGGCACATCTGGCCCAGACTGTATAAAACATTAACAGCCTTTGTTACCGGCCTTGTTATGCAGTATATATTGCACATGGTGTTTACAACAACAGCCTACAAAAATGGAATCCAAAGATTAACACTCTAGAAACAATCCTGCCAACAGAGGGAGCCAGATCCCTTTGAATACAGAGCCAATATAAATTGAGCTGCATATTTTTCATAGGGGTTTATTGTAGCAAAACATAAAAGGACAATTTAAGTACCTAACAGTACAGTAATTGAAATAATCCGACATAGGAAGAATTGGTAGTATATTTTGTTTTCTAAGTCTAGCTCAGAAACCAACAGTTGATTATTTAATATAAAAGATTAGCTTTGCCTACTAGAGAACAAGTTTCCAATCTTAGTAACTTTAAGATGTGTGGACTTCCAACTCCCAGGATCCACCAGCCAGCATTGATCACTGAGGAATTCTGGGAGTTGAAGTCCACAAGTCATAAAGTTACCAAGATTGGTAAGCCCTGCTGTAGAGCAACTAAAAGTATCTGAAGTTTGGGATCAAGAATGGAGGATAGTCAAAAAGGCAATAAATAACATAGCAAGCTAGGAAATGCCATGTAAATACGTTTGTACCATATCTTTCTATTTCTTGTAAATTGTACTGTTGATGGAAAATCAATCAAAAGAATAAAATAAAAAAAGAACAGAGGATAGCAAGAGTTAGCAACATTCTTACCTTATATAGAGAAGGTTATGTACGGAGGTCAAAATATGAAGATCAGGGAAGAATTGTACTGGAATGGCCCAGAAGGATTACAACACTGAAGACTTTTCATTCACTGGTAACAAAAGTCACTAGTAACTCAAGAGTATTGTAGTATTTCATTAAATTTATTTTAAAAAATTTACTAAAAAACACAAGTATATTTCACTAGTTGGAACACCATATTTGGCATGTAATATTTTGGCAGAATCATATCTAGGATGATATACTCTAAAAAGAGACGAGACTCCAACGGTCTGGTATGTGGGGACGGGCCCACACCCGATCCCCCTGAATGGGGGAAACTGCTCTAAACCCTTCGCC
>JANHFO010006588.1:67144-81641 GCA_032468095.1 Pareas carinatus | reverse complement strand
TTTGTACTCCCCCCTTTTAAATTCAGGCCTAATTTAATTTCTTTTTAAACTGTTTTTAAATTGTATGGTAATGTATTCCCCAGCCTGGATAAAAAGATGGGTCTTAAGGCTAAGGATTCCCCTATAGCCCCTATAGGAGAGGCAGCTGAGAATGCTGCTGTTTAAGGTCCATTCTTAACCTCCTCTCTCAGGCATGTGACCCAGGGCAGAGCAATTAAGGCAGACAAAAGTAGGCATCCACTCTTTCAAGATGGAAGGTCATGTGGTTTAGAAAGAAGCATTTGCAGTCTGCCCTATGCTTCCCAGGGCGTGCATACACTTAGGCAAGGCAGATGCAGCAGGGAAGGGAGGGGGGATACGGAGACAGAAGCACAGATGCCCTCAACCTATATACTATCAACCAAGATAGTATTCTGAGGGGAATTCAAACAAGCCCTTGCAAATCCAACTCCCAGGGTGAGGAGAAATATATGCAAAGTGAAGTGTTTCCAACACAACAGAAGGTTGGAAAGAGATTATGTAGACAGACTCAGATGCCTATCTGCTCATCAAGAGGATATCTGTCCAAGCATTGAACAGAGTTAGACTCAATCAAAGAGGGGAAGTCAACAAAAGAAGGTAGAGCCTGAAAATGGGGCAGAGTTGGCCAAAGACTGCAAAGACAAATATTCCAGAAAAAAACTACCTGTGCATCCTATTTGGGCATTTGCTCAGATTGCAATTGACTATTTCATTTTGAAGCCCTTTTTCCTTCTCTCTCCTGATCATGTGAGCAAAGTATATGCACACACACTCATGCAGATGCTACACAAACACTGAGGAGAGATAAGAACGGAATCACACTAACCCAGAGAGATGGAACATGTTACTTCATTACTCAGAAGCATGTACAGATGCCTCCTACAGCTACTGTTGATAAGGAGCTTGGAACAAATTAAATAAGTTTTGCTCCATATTCTTTCTCTATTTTTTTTAGGGCTGGGGTCATCCAAGAACCAAAGTAACTCAACTTGCACAATTTCCTTCTTTTTTCTTCTTCTTAGAATGCCATGAGTTGTTTACAAGGATCAGCAAATTTGTCTCTTGCTGGCATGTTGTTACTGATGTTTCAGCAAAACTAGCTCATACACAGCAAGACTTGTACAAGAGAGATTTTCAAAACAAATTGCACCGCAGGAATGACAATTAAGAGAAAAGGAAATCTGGGGGAATATTTCTTGGTCAATACTTTTAGAACTAAATATCTCAGAAATGGGACAAGTATTGCTAACCTTCAGTTCCCAGTATTCCTCATAACTGACCATGATGATTTCAAATTGGGGAAGTTTTAAATGAGCAATATCTGAAGAGCTACCCATTTTGCTATAGGGGCTACTGCTTCTTTATTTTCTCACATTTTTGTCCAAAATGAAACGTACAGTTTTTTATATCTTTTTCTTTCCTTATTTTTTGATAATAATTAGGGGAGGAGCTTTCGTTCTGTGCAGAGTCTTATCATGGCTTGCCAATTAGTGCTGCTTGTTTCTCTTGGTCATCTGTTGTCATCTTTTCATCCATATCAGATTTTTAACTCGCTAAAGGTTTAGAATCTGTTTGGTATCATCCCTTCAGCCTGTGCTCACATAGCAAGTTTAACTGGGTCAAAGAGGGTATTAGGGGGTCATGTGAATATTATAACACAGTGAAATAAATCTCAGTCAGTGTTAATGCCAAGAAGATGGAATTAATGTTAGCTGGAAAAAAGTTCCAAGTTGTTCAAAATTAACCTGCCCCCCCCACCTCACGTTAGCTATTCGAAGAGAATAAGAAAAAAAACAGGAGCTAGAATAGGTAAGACCTCACAACTTTTTTAAGTGCCCATTCACTTTAAAAAAATGTGCTAGTTGAATGACTTCAAAAATGTCCATCACATGAGATCATGGATTGAATTAATTGCCTATTGAGCAGCTAACTCGGAATTTTCATCCATATAGACCTTGTAGGAGTTCCTTATCCTTGTAAGTCCTTCCATGGCTTCATCTCTCCATGGTGAAATTCCAGCACATCTCTTCCTGTTGCCATTGCTCTCTACAACTCCATTGACCCTGGACACCTTGAAATGGATTCTCTCGTGATGGCCCTGATGCCAGAAACTATTTTTTTTTAAAAGCCTTCCTCAAACTCACTTGTCCTGAAAGACTTGAGATTTTTCTCTCCCTGTTATAAACATAACCGCACGACGTGGGGGATGTCTGATCTTTCTTGCTATCCAAACTCTTTGGAGAGATGACCATTGTTCCCTAGCCTGTCTTAGGCTACAGTTCTTTGGAACTAAAGCTTTTTTTCCAAGTCTGTTGCTTGTAAAATATAAAAAATACAGGTAGTCTTCAATTTACAGCCATTTGTTTAGTGACCGTTAAAAGTTACAACAGCAACGGGGAAAAAATGATGAGCATTTTTCACACAAGCAATGCATTGGTCATGTGATCAGAATTCAGATGCTTGGCAACTGGCATGTATTTATTATGGTTGCAGTGTCATGTGATCACCTTTTACGATCTTCTGGCAGGCAAAGTCAATGAGGAAGTGTCAGAATCACTTCGCAGCTGTGTAATTAACTGAGCCTCTACAGTGATTCCCTTAAGAACTGTGGCAAGAAAGGTTGTGAAATGGGGCAAGTGTCACTTAACAACTGCCTTGCTTAGCAACAGAAATTCTGGGCTCAGTTGTGGTCATAGGTTGAGGAATACAAAATGAGTACAGTCCAGTACTGAATCAGATGAGAGAAAGCAATTGAAAAATAGTGAATGAAGGATTGCTTTTTTGACTTTGCCAGCATGCTTTATAACAGTGGCTTTATATTTGTCCCTTATGGTTAACTACTTTTTAATGCCAGATAAACATCAAGAGCCAACACAGTATTAGGGGCCACAGTGTTGGACTAGAACTGGGAGGGGGGAGAAACCTAGGTTCTAGATTTTTTTTCATTTCTAGTGCTTGAATTAAAACTTGGATTCTAGTCCTAGAACCTAGGTTCTAACCAAAGAAATCCAGTGGACTATTTTGCCTCTGTCTCTGCCTCTCAGCTCACCCTACGTCACAGAGTAGCTCCTATGTGTGAAAGACGAAGGAAAAGCCCACTGTAGGTGATGCAAATAGTTGGGAGGATACTCCGATGGCGAGGCCGATGGCCTTGTGGTACATACACGAGATAGTCAAAACAAGCTCCTGCTGGGGACTCGAAATGTACTAAGTTTTATTTCCATAAAATGTGAAAGTAGAACCTTGATATAAGATGTGGTGAGGAAAGATACAGTTAAAGCAAAACATGTCTAATCCTGCAGCGTTATTTCCTGTTATTCCCTTGCAGTGAGGCAAAAGCAGCACGCAGGCAAAAGTGAGTTGGGTTGTGCCAACTCTTTTCTTCCCAGTTTTGCCTCTGTTCCTTTATACTTCCTCAAAGGAGAATGTAGGGGAGGAAACAAAGGTCTTATATGAATGAGCCTCTGCAGACCAAATAGACCAGCCAGATTAAATCTGTGGAAGCCAAGCTAGAATGTTTCCTGGGGATATTTGTAGCAGAATCTTAAACCCAGTAGCCAGTGCAACTTCGTTAATCAGAAGTGCTTGCCTGAAAAATAAGACAATCCATTGAGGTAAATAGGTCTGTGCTACCTATAAAGATTTTTTTAAGCATATTTTGTATAGGGGGGGTGGAATTTCCTGTGAGTTTCAAGAATCAGTTCCAGCTCTGTTCACAAAATGGATGATGCTTGCTATATCCGCTGGTATTAAAAGCTGCATCGTGAGACTTCTTTGAAAAGTTTGCCTGTCAGGATATGTGTACAAAAAAAAATTCAAAGAAGGAAGTCACATCAAAACAACTGTTTTGGTTTGATTTCCTTGGGAGTGACAAATTGCAGATAATGTTCTTTATTTTCAATTGTTACATTTGCCTAGAAAAATTAATGGAACATTGACTAGAGCTTTTATTCTATAAAATTCATGGAATAAGTTAATATTGTTTAAACACTATGCATTCTTCCCAAGGTACTCTCAGATCAATTGTGTATAAATGCTCTTCAAAGTATATTGAATTGACTTCACTGATATTAATTGGTGCACCAAAAGTCAGTTTGTTTATTGTTTAAAAGAGATCCCGTACGGTAAGTTTATACAACCCCCAGTCTGTTTTCAGAAAGTTAGCAAGTGGGCAATTTAGATCTTTGCTAAGAACAGCCTGTCCTGCTACCCTAAGGGACAGAGAGAAAGAAAGAATAGAAAGATAAAGAATCAGAAAAAGGGGGACATTAGAAAGAGAATACGCATGTAAGGTGGTCCTTGGTATTCTCTGAGCTTGGTTGTCTTCTTGTAGATGTTTCATTGTTCAAACTAGGTAACATAATTAATGCACTGTGATGTTACCTAGTTTGGAAAATGAAACATCTACAAGAAGCTCAGAGAATACCAAGGACCTCCTCATTCCTGAGCTACTAATATTCTCCCTTATTGGTAGAATATACATGCCCTGACTCTCTTTGAGGTTTGGCTACACAGCTACTTTCTCTCTTGGTTCCAGCCATCACAGGCACGGTGGCTTTCAAAAGATAATCCCAAAGCAACGCAGCTCTTAACAAAAATAACAGTCTGTTCCACCTCAACTAAAGCTATGTTTTTTCTTTCTTTTCTTGATTCCTCTTTGGGAATTTCTCCTGAAGACCCAGTGGTTGCTTACTCATAGAAGACTGAAGAAATCATTCTTTGAGACCTTTATCAGGAGCTTAATTATCCTCTCTGTTGCCATTGCCATTGTTCTGTTGTCCATCGCTGTATGCGATGGCCATTGGCTTTTTACGAAAGGAAAACTCTTTGGGCTGTGGCATTTCTGTACCCTCGGAAGGAACAGCACCTTGAAATGTACCACCGATCTCTCTTTGACCAATATCAAAGGAATAAGCATAGGAATGATCTTTGTAAGAAGTGTGGCGTGTTTTGCTGTTGTTGTCGCGATCTTTGGCCTGGAACTTCTCATGATCTCTCAAGTCTGCGAAGACATCAACTCAAGAAGAAAATGGTCCATGGGCTCAGTCCTGATTCTTTTCTCATTTCTGCTGTCATCCACTGGAATGGTGAGTTTCTTAATCCTTCTGAGGGACTACATCACTTTCACAAGTTTTACGTTGACCTATTGGTGTGAATTTATTGCAACGTTCATTTTCTTCCTTAATGGAATCAGTGGACTTCACCTTAACAACCTAACTTTTCCATGGAACAGAGTGAGGAAAAATTAAACATGATGGACATCAGCTCAACCAAATACTCTGAGAATACATTGCAACTCATCAACGTTCGAGAAAGACACCAAGGAGGTTGTTTTTTAGGGGAATTGCTTAGTTTGTTTGTTTGTAGCATAAGATAAGCGATTTCCAACAGCTTGCCACTTTCTAGAGGATGTCTCCAAATTAAGTTGATAATGGATGCTGAGTACTGGAAATGGGAAATTATAACCTGTTGGGATTTTAAATAATGCATCTAACCATAGTAATGGAATAGCAAAAAGTAACTTGCTTAATTTAAAGCTCAGTTCATAAGCCTCAATATCCTTAGTCCAGTTACAGTCATTATCTTTTAAGTGTCTGGCTGAAATAAGGCAACCAATCAATTATTTTTATTTGAATTGGGTGGGAACCAAATTTCATAGCCAAATAGAATATGACATGCTGTGTGAATGGATTTTGTTCCTACCCTGCATTTTCATGATTGTGTTCTTCATATCAGTCATTTGGATCACCAGAAATATGTTACTATGTTGAGCATATGACAGTATCAACTAGAACTTCACTTTCAAGTAAACATAAATAATTTGCGTTTTCACATTATAATATTTAAGCCACAATTTAAAGTTGTGCTTTTATCATATACCCATTAGCAAATGTATGATTTGTAAACCAGGCCAGCACTGTGTGCATTTTCTATTAAGGCAAGATCCTTTACTGCTGAGAAGCAAGCTATTCAACCAACATCTTTTAAAAAGAAGCCTGTGCTAGTTCAATTCAATGAATGATAGTGGAGAATCAGCCCCTTCCTTCAAGCTAGAAATAATTTTTCATAAAGACCTCTTAACTGTGGTATTTCTAACCACAGAGTTTGTAATACAAGATGTCCTGTTCAATTTACTTCCTGCTTTTCAAAATGACAGAAAAGTAAATTTTCTAAAAAGTACATTCTTAGCTAACAATACAGGGTCTGCCCATTATCACAGATAGCATATATAATGGTAAAAGTGGAAGGAGGCTCCTATACTCCATTTTTTATATATACCATATACTATTTCAACCCTAAGACTTCCCTATGGTATGAATGAAATAAATTGCAAATCAGATTTGGTGTAAGTTTAGAACATTAATTCTCAATAGCAATTTTTGTCCTTTGCTGTGTGTGTAGTTTCACAATATTTTGCTGCAACAATAATTAAGTTCCATAAACTGGGGACACCCCTTGTTACCATCTTTAAAATTGTAAATGTTTGACTCCATCCCTGTGAACTTTCTACTTCTAAATATTTCATATTATCAATCCAAATTGTTCATTACCATAAACAGAGGAGGAAAGTCAGTAGCCTAAGAAATGAACAGATAAGATGTCAAACTGTCTATGGAAACACTGCACTGAACCATAGATTTTGAGAAAACCAGTGTTATTTCAATAAAGCTGCATGCCTGATTGAATTCTAGGTTCTCTCATTCTTATTTATGTTTGTGTCTTTACAGCTGGCTGTAAGACTGTTTAGGAATGCCCTAATTATTCTACTAAGTTTTTCTCTAAAACTTTTGAAGACGTTTCCAAGTCATTTACTTGGAAATAAAGAGCCAGTAAGTTGGCAGTCTAGACCAGCTTCCCCAAATCTGGTGGGGGTCATATTAAATGCCTAACCCCAGCCAGCATTGCATAGACTGCTTTGGGCAATGGAAGTTGTAGTGCAATATATTAAAAGGGACTCCGAATAGAAAGAGTGTGCTTGACAATTAAGTAGAGTAGTAGTTATGATAGAAACAATAGCTTCACATGCCATGCTAACAGCATCATATAGTTTGATGTTTACCATGACCCAAAAAGATACTCCATTCATTGTCCCTTAGGAAGATCTTGGCATGTCATTCAAGTTGTGTTTTTATTATTACCTCTTATGAACAGTTAGACATTGCACATTTGAAGAACAATGACACGTTACTACAGTACAGCATCTCCAGATCTTTCCCAGAGTGAAGGATGACCTGCAATTAGCAAATCATATCTACCTGTATTGTCTTGTAGTCTGTATAAATTAAGTAGTGTGAATCTGAAGAAAGAAAGATTTGATCGATTGAAGTTTTGATGGTTTCGCATTGAGAATATTTTGTTAAATTAAGTTTCCCCAACTCAGTTTAGAGCATTAATTCTCCATAGCTGCCTTTCTAGAGGTCTATTATTTTCACTGATTTTATTCAACAGTTTTCTCAACTATCTGATGAAGAAATTTGAAGTTAACTTGAAAAAAATAATGTGCTAAAGTACTGAATCCAAATCTCTGTGGACCTTTCAAAATGGTTGTCCTTCACTACAACAAATGTGGAATTCTTCCAGATTTCTTGCATTATATACTGCCAGTCTCTGTGTTTGCTGTTGTATTGTTTAATTTACTTGCACTGATTGTTTCATCCTTTGCCTGGAATTTCAGCTCATGTTCAGAAGGTGGAACACGATATCTTCTCCTGGACTAGATGAATGACCATCATTATTGCCTTTCAGAAGTGATGGTTCTGATTAAGTTAGGCCTTCCAAACTATCCGGGTGCAGTACATTAGAGATCAATTTTGACCTGATGCTTTAAAAGAGGTTTAAATCTATTTACTTTTGACTCTTCTTTGTCCCATGAAAGGCCATTTGCCAGTAAATGCCAGAGAATGTTTGTTTAGTGATCTTTAATAATTATTGTTTTACTAAGTGTTATAACATACAAACTTTTCTAAACTTTATCTTTAATAATTGTTTTACCTGGTAAGTTATAACATTTAAACTTTTCTAAACTGTTTTCTACAAACTATAAAAGAAAATTGGAAGACATCTAGAATAAGAATGTCAAATGTTCAATAAACTACTTTTTTAAAATGGATAACTTGTCACTTTTAAGTGTCACAGCTGAGAGAAATACAGCAAATGCATGTATGTATGTATGCATATATTTGTCATTAACTGATGCAGTTATTAAGCGAGGCATCTGATTTTATCACTTTTTGCCATGTCCGTTAAGCGAGACCTTACATGATTGAGATTTGGGATTTCCCCTGCCAGATTCCCAATCCCTTTGTTGAAATTCAGCTGGGAAGGTTGCAGATGGCAATTGCGTGACTTCAAAATGCTGCAACCGTTGTAAATGCGAGCCAGTTCTCCAATGCCTGAATTGCAATCATGGGGACATTGACGATTGTAAGTGTAAACATTGATTGCGAGTCACTTTTTTCCAGTACTGTCATACGTTCAGTCACTAAATAAATGGCTGTAAGTCATGGATAGTTTCAAAATGATCATAGTAGGCAGGATAGACATATGAAATGGCTTGTGGAATATTGGTATTAATTAGTATCATTTAGCTCTTATCAGACTTTTTGTCTGAAGCATGTGTACATATTAAAGTATGCATGCTTATATACACACTCACAAAAGGGGGAAGGATGGAGAGAAAGAGAGCACATAAGATGGAAACATTGCCAGAACTAAATTGGCATAGATCATGCTTCTTTCCATTAGAGCAAAATTTGATGCAAGACAAAGCTTAAGAATTATGAGGCTGAATTAAGAAAAAGTCTAATTTTAATACGCCAGTAATCCCATATTATAATCAGGACAAAGAAACATCTACGCATGCTGGGAAGATGTGTGACAGCTCTCCCCCCTCTTCTTACCTTGGGGTCTGTTTATTTATTTCTCACCTGGGGCTAACAAACAGGTTGCTTTACTTTTGAATTTCTGTTCAGGTAGTCAAGAATGCTAACATATCTTTCTAACAACAAAATGACTGTACATGATATTCCAAATAGCGGTTGATACCAACAGAGCCCAAAGCCATTAATGATTCTACAACAAAGGCACCAAGGATAGGGGCATTATAAAGAACCTGTAGCACAGGAACAGATAACGCCGGAGGCAGCCCGGGGAGATAAATTTATTTCCCACCTTTATTATTTTTATAAATAATTCAAGATGGCGAACCCACCATCTTTCTATTTTCCCTACAACAGTCCTGTGAGGTGCGTTGGACTGGAAAGAAAGAGTGACTGGTCCAAAGTCACCAAGATGGCTTTCATGCCTTAAGGATGGATGAGTGAGTGAGTGAATGAGTGAGTGAGTGAGTGAATGAGTGAGTGAGTGAATGAATGAGTGAGTGAATGAATGAGCCACCTCTGTGGGTTTGTTGTCAAACTTGGCGGCACCCTAAAATGACAAAAATTAATTTGTGTGATGCTCCCCACCCCCCCATGAATAAAACTAATAATTTCATTGGCATTGGACAAGAAATAAATATATCACTTTTAGGAGTCACAGGCGTCAATTGTATATTTATAATTGAGAGTTATAAGGCTATACACAACACGTTTATATTTGCTAAATATAGCAATTCTCCATTGAATGCTCATGCAGGCAATTTGGAGAGACAAGCCCAGAGTGAGTTTTGACAGTGTTCCCATTTTGCCTATACAAACTTTTTTAAAATATATCCCCTCCCTTCTAAGTTACTTGAGATCCTCAGTAGAAGATCTTAAGTTTGCCAGGACTGCTGACATTATACTTTGGGCATTAAACTACCGGAGAATGGGGGTTAGTTTATTTTTATGTTTTACTGAGTGAAACCCAGTGAAAACCAAGCAAAGAAAAAAAACTTTTTCTCCCCACTGCCAGCATATGCAAGGGCAGGGGGTTGGATTAAATGATCTCCAGACATTGTGGACTATAATCGAGGGCTGGAGGGATCTTAATGGTATAAGAATTGTTCAGCCATGGAACAGCCAGCTTAGGCAGATTTTCTCTGCCTGCTTTAAAATTTTCATCTGTTCTCCACCATAACATGATAAAAATCGATACTGACAGTTTTCAGCTTAGTACAATGTGTGAACTCAACCATGGAAAACCCAAATGGGCAGAATATAGCTGTGGGTTTCTGTGTGAGATGCCTAAATGTTTCAGGAACATCCAAGAATCATAGACAACAACTTCCCCCCACTTTGTACATACTGGATTGTGGTAATAAGACATATGACCTAACATACCTAGGGGCCACTTGCTTATGGCAAGCTGGTTTAGAGAGAAAATGAGTCCACAAAATTCAGTTGGCATTGGACGCCCTCAGAAAAAAAGTTGTGAAAGGGTTTTTTTTGGCATCATATGGCCCAGCAATATTATATTATATTATAATGAATATTATATTCATGACTACTATTAACAGTCACTGGAGAAACACTTGGCACAGACAACCATTAAACCAGAACCAAATTCGATAATATGAAAACACATGCTTAACTTTCACAATGAGATGATTCCACAAAGCCACTCTATTGCTCTAACCACAGAGCAATACTGAGAACTCTCAATTTAAGGCACTGCCAATATCGATATTCACTGATGCAATTCATCACAGCAAGCAAAAGACTGACATGAGCTACCTACACTAGTTTGAATATTGTTCAACCAATCTAAGACAGCTGAGGTTTTGGCAAGTTGTGGCAAGTATCTGTCTATTTTTTGTGAAAAACTATTCTCCGGAGAAAGTGTTTTTCACACACAAAAAAATAGACAGGCACTGCAAATGCCACTGATGAGCTGATTATATCAAAGATTTAAGTAGCTAAGAGAGCACTCTTGAAACAGATTGATAAGGTCATTTTAAGACAGGATATAATGAGAAGCAGTCAACAGAAGGCAGGAATAAGGAACCCTTCAAATCAGTGTTTTTCAACCTTGACAGCTTGATGATGTGTGGACTTCAATTCACAGAATTTGTGGCTCCCTGAGGAATTCTGGTAGTTGAAGTTCACACATCCTCAAGCTGCTAAAGCTGAAGAACACTATTCCAGACCTTCCTAGACACTATTTCTCATCAGTTCGAGTCAGTATGGCCAACGGTCACAGAGACTAGAGAATGGAGTATCACATAATTGGGAAGAGGCATAGATACATAAATCCACTTTGATGTAGTGGTTAAAGTATCAGGCTAGAAACTGAAAGGCTGTGAGTTTTAGTCCTGCCTTAGACATAAAAATGGCTGGGCAACCTTGAGCTATTCACTTTCTCTTAGCCCCAGGAAGAAGGCAAGGACAAACTAGTACTAAAATCTTGCTAAGAAAATTGCAGGGACTTGTCCAGGCATCAACAGGAGTCAACAGTGACTCAAGGCACATACACTGACACCCTGGTATATGCCTGGCGCTTCTCAAAATCATTAGAGCTTTGTAAGTCAATAGCAATTATCTTGAATCAGGCTAAAAAAAATAACAGGAAGCCATGTCATAGAAATAGGCATAAACCGTATGATCCTCCTAATCTAGCTTCTGTCTTAGATGGATTGAAGATTCACAGCAGTCTCTCATGGAGTGAATTGTTTTAATCTAGCTTCCAGGTGACAGCCCCAAAGTCAGACAGAGCCACAGTCAAGTTCTCAAGAGGCAGTTATAAAGGTCATTGTGACAGCTGAATTGCCAAGACCCCTAAGCAGCAAACTCAACCACACAGTGCCTAGTAAAAATCCCTTGACCCATTGTGGGTATGGGGTTGATATATTTTCTCTTTGCAAGAAAACTTACATTCTACCGTTGTCACCCAACAGAACATTTCCCCAAGAAATGCAACCGGAATCATATCTTGTCCAAATTACAATATGATTCAGAATCCACACTCTGGTACAACACCAAAAAGAGAAGAGAGCACTTACTCTTTTGAAATGATAGATTCTAAAGAACAAAACCAGTAAGTTGAGAGGGAGGAGCCTTTCACATCATCTTTGCAAAATAATGCATATGATAGCGATATTAGGACTATAGCTTAAGTCAGTCTCCAGGTAGAGCTACCAACTAGCTTTTCAGTGCTGAATCACAATGCCTATTTAGGTAATGCAAGTTTCTAGTTTCCTCTGAGTAGTTAGCATGTTCTTGTCTGCCCTGGAAACCTTTACAATTTACTCAGAATTGGATGAGAAGGCTGTCTTTCCTCCTGAGGAGTAGGCTTTGACAGCTGCACGACTTGAGTGAGCCCGCTTACTTCATTCGGAAACAAAGAACTGTGATGCTTATGGGAACCGAGGTCCTTCTTTAAGTGCCACTGCCACCATTTTCTGCGAAGCTCCTGCCGGACCTGAACAAAAAGTTTCAGTTTAGAAAGAAGGTTCATGATTTTCTTAAGAGAAAGAAGAGGCCCTTTCCCTGTCCGTCATATTGGGGAGGGGGCTCAATCTTTGCAGTCAATAACAAAGGTAAATCACTCTCAAGCAACATCCTGTCCTGGTGATATGTGGTCAGCCATTGCTTGCCTGCAGAGGAAGGAAGCAAAGTCAAAATGTGGGCGGAGACCATCAACTCTAGTCTTGTGGGTATAAAAGTAGAAAAGGGGAAGACAAGGAGAAAGGAAGATCAGAAAGGCCAATAAAGGGACAATTATGGTGAACAAACAAGAAGAATGAGCTGAGGTAACAAGAGAAATGTAAAGATATTAAAGATTTGACAACCCGTGATTGTGTCATCCTTTTGGAGAGACTTCGAATGACCACAAGTGGGCAAAAAAAACAGTGAGAGCAGGAGAAACTTCCAACTGGCTTTCCCATTGATGCTGCTTTTGAAAAGCTGGCAGGGGTATCAGAAATCACTCCTCCTCTTCCTTCTTGGCTGATCCTTGGAACTAACTGCCTACCACATTTGTGGTGGGAGAAGACTAGAGTTGTGGACCGCTAGAAAAATGCCCCCCTTGCTTCCCATCCTGTTCCCAAAGGC
Organism: Pareas carinatus; assembly: GCA_032468095.1. Taxonomy (NCBI): domain Eukaryota; kingdom Metazoa; phylum Chordata; class Lepidosauria; order Squamata; family Pareidae; genus Pareas; species Pareas carinatus. Next base: position 68,649 of record JANHFO010006588.1, on the reverse strand, counting down.
CCCTTGCTCCAGGGACAAAGAAGGCTCAACCCCTCAACTGTTGGAGCCCCCCATCCAGCCTTACTTGTCAGCAGGCGTCCACATTGCTCCCTTATACTTCCATTATCACCCACCAATGTTAAGAGATTGCAAATTTCAACCTCGGTTCCAAAGCAGCTAATTGCTGCTTACTTGTTGGAACTTGCTGCCAGCTGATTGGCTGTGGGAATAAGAGGAGGTGGGAAAGAGGGTGGCGACAAGAGCTTCCCATCTTCCCTTGCACCACACAACCTGAAGGTTACTGGCAAGTCTAGTCAGAAGGCATGGTGGTGTTTCCCAAATTCTCAAGTTTCTCAAATTTCCCACATTCTGTAAATGAGTCAATTCCAGTTACCTTGGTTCAAAAATTGTTGCCCAATACCTTCCAATGCCACCCAAGTGAAGGTTACAAACAAACAGACACAGCAGTTTTAGTAGTATATACTGTAGATGTATTCAGAAAAAGACTGCTAGGTAAGTCAGGGAGCAGGCACCAATAGAATCACTGGAACTGTGCTTTATTTTTCTGGGGCATAAAAGAATCTTAAAAACCTAAAAGAGTTCCTCTTTCCTTCCCTTTATATCCAAGGGTGTTGATACAGGGCAATCTGGAGTTTCTTTCCCAACCTCTTTTGATTTTCTGGGCTGATCTTTTTATCATAGTTGTTGCATAGTACTCAAGGCTTATCTCTGTATTCATCTACATTAGTCTCCTAAAGCCTCGTTTGCCTATTTCTTCCTGTTCTATCTAATATTCTTTCTTCACCCAGACATGCACTGAGAAAAATAAAGATCAAGACTGTTCTGGATGCTGAAAGACAAAGCAAAGTATGTAGGGTACTTCAGGTTTTCTAGGAAGATCTCTTAAGAACTTTCCCCTAATCCCAATCTTAATCTTTCCTTCCTAGCTTCCCTTAGGTACCTTGATAAGGCACATTACCTAGTAAGACAGACTGATCCTAGTTGGGGTTTTAGAAGGGAGTATGAGGCAAGAAGTTCAGCAAATGAGAAAGCAAAGTGTCTCCAAGGCCTCTGGAGTTTCAGGAATGATTTGGCCCTTTCTCTCGTGCTGCAGAGAGCTGGATTTAAATCAGCAAAGCCACCCAGACAAAGGCTGCTGTGAGAAGGTAGCGTGGAGCTGCTTTCAAAGCCAAGTTGAAGTCTCCTGTGGAAGTCCCCACAGCTCCTTTCTGGATTCTTGTTTTCTTGATCTGAAAGATTTCTCCAGAAATAGCCTCCCACCCCACCCCAATATCTTCCTTGATAGACAGCAATCAGCTGGGGAGATGCTTGCCCAGCAAAAGCTGGGGCATCATTCCATATCCCAATCACAGTTACTGTGCCTAAATATTCTTCTGGTTTGAGAAAAAGGTTCTTTCCCATCAACCTGAATGACAATGATTTATAAAGCACAAGAAAGAAAGAAAGAAAGAAAGAAAGAAAGAAAGAAAGAAAGAAAGAAAGAAAGAAAGAAAGAAAGAAAGAAA
>JANHFO010006588.1:9936-28327 GCA_032468095.1 Pareas carinatus | reverse complement strand
AAAGCATTTCATTATGTCACATATTTATTTATTTATTTATTTCTCACAAATATTTATATCAAAATATTTGTGAGAAAACATGTCACAGAACAACTGTGAACTATCACTCCCACCTTCACCCAAGAAGCAGCCATGCCTCCCACTACAAACTTCATCGTTTTGTGCGAACCTCCTCTGGTAATCACAGAAAAGGCTGTGGGAGATCTATTTCATAGACAAAAACTTGGAAAAACACCAGGACCAGACAAAGTAAGCCCTGTCTGTTTAAAAGCTTGTGGTGATCAACTAGCTGTATACACAGAAAGAATGTGAAATAATAGCATATTGATAGTAAAGACTGAGTAGAATTACTGCTCTCTGATTGGTTGTTTTCTTGCAGACCTTTCATTATCCAAACTATTGTGTTTCTCCCAAAATAAGACTGGGTCTTATATTAATTTTTGCTCCAAAAGATGCATTAGGGCTTATTTTCTGGTTAGGTCTTCTTTTGGAGGAAATAAGATACTAAATGTGTCCATCTGGCTGACAATCTTGACTGGGGCTTATTTTTGTGATAGGTCTTATATTATGAGCATCCTGAAAAATCATGCTACGATTTATTTTCCAGTTAGTTCTTATTTTCGGGAAAACAGGGTAGGTAACATAATCATGTCTTCCACAAAATAACCAAGCTCAGAAAGCACAAAGTACCCCTTGTTTCAACCCTGAGCCACAAATATTCTCCTTTATGAGTAAAATTACTGTTGGTAGTCGTACTAGTAAGTTTTACACTCAAAAATATCATCCCTGCCTGTTGAAAGGAGTCGGTTTACTTGCAGTTCATGATGCATACTGTATTTGTGTGTTCAAATACTGAACTTCTTTCCTGTTGTTGAAGCAGATGTGTACATAATTGGAAAAAGTTATATAAAGAGACTTGTGTGCTCTGTGCTGTAAATTTCACATATCTCTTGCTGGAAAAAGGTCTGGAATTTATGACAGCCCTGCCTATATGAGCTTTCAAGATACTCTTGCATTATTTCTGAAGAATGTTTGAATTCTCCATCTGATATACTTACTTGTTAAATGAACTGAGAATTATTTCTTAGTACATCTGAGTAGGATTAAAGGGTTATTCTTTCTTAGAATTTTTTTTGGTTTTGTTTTTTTATTTTTAAATCTAAGCATTTCTCTTTTTTTGCAAATGCTGTCTTTCCCCCCCTCCTTTTCTTTCCTCCTGCTTTGTTCCTTGGTCCAATACCATCTATCCATCCGTGGCTTCCTTTATTTGCAAAACACAGAAATGCTTTCCAGGTGGAACAAACACTAATCAAAGAAAGACACAGTTGTGTCACTACTCACACCAACAAGCAAGACAGAAACAATTGTTTTAAGGAAGTACTGTATGTAAATTACATTCCATTGTAATCGGCTAGACAGGATTCCAGTGAGACAGTTTATTTATATTGGAACTCGTGGAACAAAATATGCTTAAATGGAGAATATTCAGATGTTCTTCTAAATAATAGTGAAGTGGGAATTCTATCTACACAGAAAAGTAAACTTGGGGGGGGGAAATGAGATACTCAAGAAGGTACAAATTGAAACTAGTTATAATAGCATTGGATTTTATGGAGGAAGTCCATTCTCTGAAGCTCCATTGCCTGATGCCTGCCTAGAGGGTCATGCAGAATTGGATCGATTGCCTCACCCTTGTATTCTATACTGAGGTTTGGAGTAAAGCTTCTTCATTGATTTAAGCTCCTATCCTAAACAAGAAACGAACTCATGCACATAATCGTAGCAGTTTTTAATCAAGCCTTTATAAATATGGTACAGTATATGCAGTATATATTACAAGTAAGACTCAAGTTATATTCTCAGTTTTCCTCGATTGTACCATTTTAGGTAAAGAAATCTAGTTTCAAAATGTCCCTTGTTATTGAAAAACAACTCTCTGGGCAAGTGATTTCTGTGGCCGGTGTTTGTTTTTATTATTCATGTCATTCCACTTGAAGGATCCCATTAATGGAGGTGAAGAATAGTAATCTTCCAGCCACAGCCATAGTGAGTTTTCCAGATTAGTTTACAGAATTAAATGTACTGAATTAAAAATGTGCAGCCTCATAGACTTTTTCCCCATGTTTTTAAAATCAAAACAAGTAGTGTAATATTGCAGACCTATTAAAGAAGCAAACCTCACTGAATTCGGCAAGATTTCAGGGAGATGGGTAACATAGAAATATGAAATATAAATAAATTACAGTGATGAAGTTTTAAATGTTTTTTTAAAGGAAGAATATTTAAATTAAAATCGGGTGAGACCTAGTTTTTACTCATGAAAACAAGAAGCTGGTTTTTTCTTTTATATGAATTTTCATAAAGCAAAAGCTCAAACCTCACTCAATTAAATTACACATGTACAGAAAAAATGCATGTGTGTTTTCAATTATTAATACATGGGTCCCAACTTTCATAAAATATGAAATCATGACTAATATATAGTTGCTTGAATAGGACTGCATATTCATGACTAGGATGCATATTCATGTAGTCCATTCTCCAGTAACTGTATGAAATAATTTTAAATAAAATTTGGGTGCAAATCATTTAAATTAGATCAGGTTTTAATTGAACATGTGGCAGGCATTATTTTGAAAGTTGCTCTCCTGTTTTCAAGTTCCTGATTTCCTGCCTTCATATCAGCATATTTTCTACCATGGTACTGTTGGAATGATAATGTTACAAATTGGAATATAGCTATTTGTTATTGTTCTCCTTTTCTCCCTTTTCAGTAAGCCCTATGTGATCCCACTGCAGTGTAGCTGCCCCATAGATTTTGAGTTCCAGGTTGAATACCTTCAACCTCACAAAGCCTTTACTGTACAACCCATGTCAGGTATGTTCTGAAAGATAAACTGTGTTTCATGAATATTTTAAATTTTACATAGTAATATGAATTCAACTGCCTTAAATGGCTATCGCACAGAATGATTTCATGCATCACATCAAGTCATCCCACATTTGTCTTGATTCTGACTTAGCATGAATCTTATTCATAATAAATTTATATACTCAAAGCAAGTCAACTTACCCTGTATATATTTCCTTCTTACTCTTATCTCAATAATGGGGACATTTGCTCAAACATAAGTCTTCCAAATACAGAAGATCTTTCCAAAGCTTAGCCTGGATACCTTGGGTGCCAGTTTCAGTAGGCCAGGAATGGTCTACAAACACTCTCTTTGTAAAGCTAACTGACACTGACCTTTCATAATCAAAACAATTTATGTTAGTTTTAAATCCTCTGCATCATTGTGTCCAGACATTGGCATGAACAGTAAGAGAAATAATAAAAAGGATTTGAAAAAGGATGAACTTGGAAAGGCATGTCATGAACTTCTTAGAAAGCAATCTTAACTGAAATTCAAGGGGAAGCAATGTATTCAAAACTTTCAAAGCCCACAATTCACACAGGCTGAAGTACTTTTATTGGGTTTTTCAGTGCAGTGCATCTAACTTTGGAGAAATTGACTCTACCCACCAATTCAAAATAGCAGAATGATCTGAAAGAGATGGGCAGTTCAGAAATGTGAAAACTAACGAAGTAAAATTTATTATATATACTAGCTCTAAATTGATTATTTGTGAAACTTGATTCAAGTCTTTCCAGGGAAACGAGACTTTTGAATTCAAAAATCTGGACACACATGCATAGAGTATATGTATTTAGACAGAAAAATAATAGCAGACTATTGGAGTAATTGTATTAACTCTAACATAGCATTTTATTTGTTTATTACAGGAATAATTCCAGCCAGTGGGAAAGCAGAAGTAATAGTTACATTTACACCTTTTGAATATGGGACAGCTCAAATAAAAATCCAGTTCTGGATTTCGCAGTTTAACTCAAAACCTTACACTTGTACGTTCACAGGAACATCTACCCCGCACCTAAATTTTATGTATGTGAAGCTCATAATGTTTCGAATATTAGTTTATTTATTTATTTATTTGTTTGTTTGTTTAAATTTATATACCGCCCTTCTCTTGAAGGACTCAGTTAATAAAGATCTCAGTTAACAGAGATCTTTATTAGATAATATTTCCAACTGTGGGTTTCCTATTCAAAAAACTATATCAACTCAGTGAGTCAAACTCCCCAAAACATATCGTCTTGAAAATGTTAATTGCATTTATCTCCCATTGAAATAGATATACTATAAAATGCCAGCCCTGGTTTAACTCTTTTTTGCACTGTAATCTGTAGGTGCTTGCCTCAGTGGTAGTTTGACCAGATCAAGTTTACCAAGACCTAGTTGATGGATTCTCTTGCCTCCCTTTTTACCTTTTCTGGACCATGTTCAACCATGTTTCCTGTCACTTGAGTTAGAAAGGGAAAAATAGCAAACTATTAATTATTTCACAGAACAGTTGGCTATGGAGAACAATGGCTGGTGGGAAAATCTGAAGAAAAGTTCCTCATTTGAGTTGTAGGGTCTGAGGCAGCAGATCAGCAACAGAATAGAATAGAATAGAATTGTTATTTATTGGCCAAGTGTGCCGGACACACAAGGAATTTGTCTCTGGTATACATGCTCAACACTTACATACAAGCTACAATTGACAAACTGTAGTTACAATCATAAGGCTATAATTGACAAACAATTATTACAATCCCAAGATACATTCATTATCATAAAGTTCATACATCATGTTGTGTATGTATTGGGTGCATTCATAATCATAAAGTATACTCATCATGTCATCATGTTATGAAGTACAATCATCATGTCAAAAAGCATTTCATCATAGTCACTTAATGTAAAAAGAAACACGTGGAACCAAGCCATTATAAAATGGTTCACTAGTCATAGGCCCTTTCCTCATGCAAGGAACTCACCAATGTTGGCATGGAATATCCCTGCTATGTTATGGATTCTAGTTGTCTTCTAAACTAAACTGATTAACTTAAGAGGATTAACACAGGTTAATCAACTCAGCTCCAGCACCAGAAGAGCCACTGTGATAGCAGTACTTCCTCCACACTTGTAAAGTAGCATTCACATTGTTGGGAACTCCAGCCTTCTCTGTTTCCTGAATTCCTCTCCTCCTCTTCCTCCAAGAGGCTATGACTTCTCCCCAATCCCAGCTGCACAGAGAAGCAGCTTTACTGTTGGCCAAAGAGAAGTAAGTTTGCTTTTCTTCCCCCTTTCCTCGTTGTTTAGCTAATGCACCATGGCATATGCTGAAAACAAGCAATAGAAGACCAGCTGTCTCCTCTTTTTGATACTCCATCTATAAACTGGCTGCAGAAAGCATTGACAAGTGCCAAGAGTTGATCATTACAGTGATGAGGGAAAAGATGATGTCTCTGTAGAGAGAAGTCATACTATTTCAGTCAGGAGAACATAATAGTTCCAGAAACATTCAGTCAGAACTCCAGAGAGAAAACTGCCCTGAAGATATTTAAAGAATGAACTGTTTTGAAGTAATGACCAGAACAAGCCTACTAAAGTAAATAACATGCAAAGATTTTAATTGCAGTTGAGCCTGGAGAAGCGAAATTGTATTCTACTCCATTAAAGCAATTTGCCAAAAGCAGATTTCAGGAATCCCCATAAAGAACGTTTCAAAGGGAGAAGTATTTGCTACAAGATTTTTCTCTGGTCCAAATGAAAATCTGAATCGCAGAATAGTTTTGGTTTCCCCCTTGGTTACTGCCCCCAGATCCCATTATTCTCCAAATCCACTGATGCTATGCTCTGGCATGTCCCTTTCTTTTTCCTCAAAACAGCAAGAACTGGTTTTAGCACATAGGGTGAAAAGGAAAATGTTTTCAATCTCTGTTTGCGGTGCATAATTTGATCTGAGTTCTATGTGTATAAAGATGTAATTTTTCCAAGAGATACTCTCTTTGCTGGAGCGTTACCTTTCTAGAGCAATATTTTATAATCCAGATAAAGCCAATGCTAAAATTGCTGTATCCCCCTCCCCAATTTCAGAAGAGGAGACTTTGAGAACCAAGAGTCGGTTTTGCAAAGAATACCAAAGACTGCTGAAAAAGCAGTGGTGTGCCTGCCACAGAGAACAATATCACCAAAAGAGAAAAAGCCCAAGCCGCTACAAAAAGGACAGGTACAGAATGGACAAGAATAGATTGTTGCTGTAAAGGAAGGAAATAAGATCCATCAGTCATGTTGACATAATATTATTTTATTTTCGTAGACTATTGAATATAAAAACTTGAGGTTCCCTGTTGATTTGTCAAATCCTTATGCTGTGGGAACAGTTTTGATTCAAGAACCAGGCAAACTGAAGATTAAACAGTTAAGGGAAGGTAACAACTTTTATTTTTATTGCTTGGTTACACAACCAGTCAGGTCCTACCCAAGGATAGTTAGGCAGATGTTGTTTGATGGTGTTAAATGTCTCATCGCAGGATGGAAGCTGTTCAGATAAAGCTGCCTTTTGTAATTGACTGACTGATTTTATCAATGCCGATGTATGTTCTTATTATACTTAATATTACATTTTATCCTGCTCTTTTATATTCAGCTCAAATTTATTTTACCAAGGACTCTACAAATTTATTATATATATATATGATGGCATTGTATAAGAAATAATATGAAATGTATTTAATAATAATTAAATTAGATATTTTAGGATGTTCCTGATATCAGTGCAGAGTTTTGAAATCTTGCAACTTCTCTATAATTCTGCTTCTTTCAGATGTTTAATAATGGGAAATGTTATCCTGAAGCAAGTAATTTATTGCCCTTTTAATGACCTGATTAATAGTTTTTGATTTCTGTGTTATGCAGTCCTAGGGGGACAAGGTGATGGAGGAACTAAAACACGACAGATTAAAGAAGCTGTTTTTCAGCTGAAAGTCAAACAGGATATACAAGAAGAGGAAATTAATCAACTTAAGTGGTGAGCGATGGCACACTCTATACCAAACAGCAGGAAATTAAAATAACTCTTCCAATCAAATCATTCTGCCACTTAGCATATTAATAAAAGAGATTTTGCAATAAAAGTTACCTAATTATCATTTTTCAGTTTGTATCTGATTATAGTTATTATATGTACTAAAAATTAAAAAATGTGGATAGTTGTTTCATTGTAGGTGAACAGCAAATACCAACAAAAGTGGGGAGAGACATTTTTAAATCTTTCTAATGGTGGCTTTGTAATAACTCTAGGTGTAGTAACTCATACATCCAAAGATGGTAAAGAGACTTGATAGAGGTTTTAAAATAATGTGAAAAAGCAGAGGTAGTATGAAATTCCCTCTTATACTTCCGTTTTTTTCACATTATTCTAAAACCTCTATCAAGTCTCTTTATCATAGATAATCAGGTGTATTGCCAATTGACTGATTCTTAATATGAACAGAAGCATTGCTGCAAAGCCAACAATGGGTACAAATCATTGACTAGATTACCACATTGTTCTGATACATTAAAAACCTAGGCAAAGTAATATGCTAACCTAATTTATAACTTACAAACCATTATTTGTGGTTTACTGTGCTCTGTGAATCCAGCCATTGTGATATGTTTAACCATCAGAGTTGAAACAAGCCATGATTTTCCATGTGTATGAATTAGCCATTAAGATCTTTGACCTGACTTGTTTATTATTAATTACAAGTCTCCCAGGTCTAAATTTGTGAAAATCCTATGGAGCATAAGTCAGCCAAGGTAAGCATTTTAAAATTTGTCCTCCTGAAGTCACCAGACAAATTTAAACATGTGCTCATTTGCTCATTTCTTTGATTAGAGGAGGTGGATTTCTAAAATGTTCGAATCTAGAATATTGTTAGCCATCCTATCGCTTCATGGTGCGTCAACACAGTACATGATTGATTAATTTGATGTGTGTGTGTTGTGAAGTGACAGTTCTAGGTCAGTGGTCAGGTAATCTACAAAAGCTATTTTTATATTAGGTTTATTTATTTTTTTCAAATGGAAGAATTTTTGATCAAGAGTGCTTTGTCTGAACGAATTCTTTCACACTAAAACTCTTTTCTTTTGAATTTCAAACACAGGCAAGTTCATTTAGGTAAAGATCCGATATGTTCCATTGTTCAAAGGCAAATTCTTGAAGATCGACTGAAAGAAGTAGAACTTTACAAGGTGAGGACAGAGTATACAAATAACCCCTGACTTTATGTATCTATGGGGATTCTCAATTATCCAGGTCATGGTTGTCCCAAAGATTTTTTTTTCCCCAAAAGGCAACTGGACTCCCTTGGTGTTTTCTTTGAAATGCCTTTCGCTTCAGGAACCAAATAAGTTTCTTGGATGAGAAGCAAAACATTTTCAAAGAAAACACCAAGAAAGTCCAGTTGCCTTGGGGGTTGAGGAAAAACAGTTTTGGGAGCCTGGCTATATACATTCTGGAAAATATCAGGAAATATCATTCTACCCCCAAGAGGGTAGAATAATTTTTTAGACTAACGGGGATAGGTTCTTATCTTGAAACAAAGCAGACATCATCCTTTCTGCCATAATCTTTTCTATCTGTATGTTTTATTCTTATTTTGAAAAATTGTTTATTTTCCTAACTCCAGAGTTCACATGCAATGTCAAAAAAGAGGGAGGGAAGCAGCAGAAGAGAAATGGGGGTAGTCTGCTGGACAATACATTTGGGAACATCTAACCGTAGTCTCTTGTGGTTTGTATCCAAAGATAGCACTACTGCTTTGTTTCTTTTGCAGTCATTCATTTTTTATATCTCAGGTTGCAGATTTGATGATGTCATGTCCCATAGAAGAACATGAGCTTCTCTGTAAAACCAGAGATCTGTCATTTTCCAACTTTTTGTTTTTTATTTCTGTTCTTTATTATAATTGTGCTGAGACCCGCCATCTCCTACAACTATTCATCTTCTCCCAATTTATTTTTTTTCGAAAGAGAGCTCTCAACTTCAAGCCTTGAAAGAGATATATTTTAATGAACAGCAAGGGTGTGGAACTGGATAGATGGTGTTATAATTACAATCTCTTCCCAAGCACCTTGAAATGATTATTAGGGCTGTACAGCAATTCCAGATTGAAAGTGGAAAATTGCTTGGCTTTGTGTGAATATGATGGCATAAAACCAGGAAAAGGTGCTGCTTCACTAAGAGAAAACATTAACTTGATGGCACATGATCAGTCTTGAAGAAAGTATCAAAAGATCGTATTTGAGCTTCCATGCAGATTCCAGATCACCTTTTCATCTTCAGTTGTAGCTTCCTGCATGGCTTTATTATCCCTGCAGGCCTGTACTTAATGGTTCTCAAAGGAATCCTATTGAATGAGAATGAAGTCATCCTGTAGCAGCATCATGAAGCGCATTGTCATCATCAAAGCGGTGAGATGCAAGCATTGGGGCATGCAGACTTCCGGTGTGATGTTGGTTTACGATAATGTTCACCCGCACACTGCTAGATGCACCCAAGAACTTTTGAAGCAGTTCCGTTGGGATGTTTTTGATCATCCCCTCCATAGTCCAGATATGGCGCCGAGCAACTAACAACTTCTGGCTTCATTCCCAGGAGGAAGATTTCTTTGCAGGAAGAATTTAAAACCTTGTAAGATGTTATGACAGCTGCCTCAATCTGAATGGCGATTATGTTGAAAAGTAATGCAATGTTGTAGTTTGCTAATGTGTATTATAAAAGTTCTGTATCTGCGAGTGTCTGTCATTGATAACCAAACGGAATTTTTTTTCCGAACTGCCCTTGTAATCAATCTCATTAGTTTCCTAGGAATATGATGTTAGAATGAAATTTTCACTTATGCAGGAAAGCAATGATGCTATAGTATTTGGAGCTTTCTGTCTGGAAACAGCCCTATTCTGTCATTGGAGTCAAGAGCCTTGGACTGTCCAGATGTTTTAGACTTCAATATCGTCAACTTCCAAACAATATTATAAGGGGGGGAAAGTGTTGGAGGTATAATCTATTCTAAACCATCTGGTGGGTTGCATGTCTATCCTTGCTCCATATCCACAGCAGTTTGTGTACGGATGGTAATAGCAATCATGTAGATAAGCTACATATATTTGGGATTCAACGTTTTGCTAATCAGCTCTGCTCATAACTTCTTGGAAAATTAACCCACTGAACGCAATGCTTTACATTGATACGTTTTATTTATTCATTCATTTATGGCCCAAACTAGATTAAAAGAAGAGACCCCATTCTGGCGAATGAATTTGAAAGAAAGCACGTTGAAATCTCTCTGAAACGTATCATCCGGCACGTCAATGAGGTATGGATTTCTTTAAAATGTTAAAAGGTTTTAGAAAGGGTGAAAAGTAGATGGAATTACAGGTTACATGTAAATGTTTGTTTCCATTGTCAGTCCCTTTTCTCATAAGTGGAGAAGTGTAAATGTTTGGAGTTGCAGAAGTTAGAATTAGATTAGTATTTGCGCAGTGGAAGATAGGATATTTAACAGGATTCTCCTAGATTTGATTTATGTAAAGTTAGTAAAAAAAAAGAATGTTGTCATTATAAACTTTTGATTATGATTCAGATTAAATTTTTAACTTTATTTTTTTTATTTTACTTTTAAGAAACTTCCCTAGCCACCTGCCTCCAGATGTGCTGTATTTTTAGCTCCCCATAATCCCCATCTAACATGGCTAAGTTCAGGGGAGTTGAAGCTTTAAACATCTGGAGGAAGCAGGTTGAAGAACACTTAGAATTTCAAAGGTAAACACATTTACAGGTGGTCCTCGACTTATGATCACAGTTGAGCTCAGCATTTCAATAGCTAAGCGGGACATTTAAGTGAGTTTTGCCTCGTTTTATGACCAGCCTTCCCATGGTTGTTAAGGGAACCACTGCAGTTGTTAAGTTAGCAACAAAATTGCTAAGTGAATCTGGCTTCCCTTATTGACTTTGCTTGTCGGAAGGTCGCAAAATGGGATCACACGACCTCGGGACACTGCAACGGTCATGAATAGGAGCCAGCTGCCAAATTTCCAAATTTTGATCATGTGACCTCGGGGATGCTTACAGCAGCCATAAATATGAAAAACGGTCACAGGTCACTTTTTCTAGTAAGTTCAAATAGTCACTAAATGAATAGTTGTAAGTCAAGGACTGCCTCTAGTTACCAATATGTACTGCTTAAGTCAGTGGTCCCCATCCTTTTGGGGATCAGTGACCGGTTCCATGGAGAAAGGTTTTTCCATGGACCTGAGGGGCGTGGTTTTGTGTGCTGCCTGCGTCCCGCCAATGGGGCTTGGCTTGTTTCCGTGGCCTGGTTGCTGGCATGCCGTGGACCAGTGCCAATCCACAGACCAGAGGTTGGGGACCCCTGACTTAAGTAACCGGTTCAAGCTTCAGGGTTCTCTTTTTCTTCTCTTCTCCCATACTACTTTGACTGCTTACAGCTTCAGGTGTCATGGAAGATACAAAGTTCAGAGTTACTGAGATGAAATGTTCCATTGTTAAATTAGATGTCACGCATTAATCCTTGCTTAACATTCCAAACTGTGAACATTTATGGCTGCAACTTTCTTTCTTGTGTGCCAATAGAGTCCTCAGTTTCGGCCTACTTTTGACCTTCTGCTTAATAATCCTTGGTATCACAAGCACAGAATCCAACATCGATTCCAACAAGCTGCGCGAAAGGTACTGAAACAAAATGGCTGCAGGTAAATACACGTGTGCAGATACCAGCTGCAGATATGCTATTCATTTGCACGGCCTTTTTCTGATCTTATAGATATACAGTACTTGAGCGCTTTGCCTAAGAGATGTGGGCTTTTTACAATAGTACTTGTTGGAGCTGTTGTAGATTCATAGTGTATATATCCATGCATAGAGTTTTGTATCTTCACCCCAGAAAACCTTTCCATTTAATTGATGTGGAGGGGAAGGGTCTGTATTTGTTATTTGCTTAAGGGTAAACTCTATGAAGTTCTGTTGGCCTTGGTTGTTGTTGGGTTTTTTTTCAGTACATATAATAGGATTGCAGAAATACTCTCTCTGTTTTATTTTTCCATGTAGAAAAGTCATCCGTACTATTTTGCTTCATTATGAAAAGTTCTAAGTTCTGATTAAAAAAAATAAATCTCAGCATTAAAATGAAGGAATTCCAATATACATTATAAAACTATTATAACCTTTAACATGCGCAACAACACTTGGTTCTAAATTTCTTAGGTTATCTGTTGACATATAAATCTTCCAGTTTAAAGAAGATATCTCTCAATTTTCAATAAGCAAATGCTCTACTAAATTAAAATCATTTGAAATACATAATCTCAGTTCGATCAGTATTAATCCTGTATTGTGCTCTCCATGTATTCTTTATGCAATTGTTCAGATGCACAAATATAATATTATTCAGTATCAAAGAATAATATATTATTATAAGCTAAGAATTTAAAAAAATATCATAATTCAAATCCAAGTTTTAATGAGACATTATATTTCTTTCCCCCATGCTAGTCATACTCTTCTGCTGACCAAATTCTATAAATTCATGTTGTTAACTATAGTTTGTTTTTAATCTGCTATTGAAGTTATGTTTACTCTTTTCAATACAGTGCTACCTTTTGAGGTAACTATTTTGGGGAAATTAATTTGAGATAGTTAATTTCCCCAAATAAATAAATAAATGACAATAATAAAAGGTTTCCCTGGCACTTTCTACTTTTTAATTGGCTCGCATATAGATGGTTATGAAGGTTAACTGGCAGGCTCCCCTGTTTAATTTGACAAAATATGACTAATAACCCGAATCAGAAAAATTACTCTGTGAAGTTTTTTCCCTTAATCATTTTCCCCTATAATTTTGGAAGTTTATTTTTGGAAATCTGGGTGTTCAGCTACAGTTAGGATAAGCCTAGATATGTAGTATGTTTACTCCAATATGTTTAGTCTATTATTCAGAAATTCCCCATTATATGGTACTTTCCAGATATTTTAGACTTGCAGCTCCCACAGTCACAGCATACACAGCAAAATATCAGGTTTACTGGGGATTCTGGGAGTTGTAGTCACCATACATCTGGAATTTGTTAGAGTAAATGAAGAATTCCAGCTTTTCCCATAATTACAGTAACCAAGTTATGAGTAACTAATGCATTACTGATCGCTTTTCAATTTTCAGTCATTGTACATGATTTCAGGCTATTGAACAACTGCAGTTCTTGATCCATTTGCAAAAATTGTACATCCATTCTTGGATTTCATTAAAAGCAACCTATTGGCCTGTGGTTCAAAATACATATCTTTGTGGTACCTCAGTGTTTATTTATTGCACCTTAGCTTTTAAAAAGTTTTAACATGCCTGGAGATTATTTGTCTATGTGTTTTCAAGATTGTTCTATAAACAGCTATATTTTTATTAGAGGAAAACCGAGCCTGTCCTTTTCTAGACGGCACCCAGTCAAACATTATCTCAAAGATAGAGGCCACTTTTACAGAATTACTGAGAACTCACTGAATAGATCTTAATCATTTCTATAGGTCCTGATTCAGATTCGACTAGATAAAGTGATAAATTTGCTTCATAACGTATTTAAGCGGTATAGAGAACAAGAAGAGGAAGAGAAGAGGTTGATAAAAGGTAAAACCCTTAGAATTACACAACTGTTGCCATTTTTTGCTTTCTTCACAAGTACAAGTCATTTCATATGTTACAGTTAAAATATGTGCTACCAAAAATGTGTGATGAAAACATGGAATTTATTAGACAGAAATAATTGGAAACATATTTCCATGAAGGTAGCTTCCATTATCAAGTGGTCTATGGCTTTCATTGTGCTGCGTTCCCCACTTCTTTGTTGACAGACCATGCCTCACAATTATTCAGGCCGCAGAAGATTAGTCAATACGTTGTCCCCTTTACTTTGACTCATAAAAGTCAAGGGATAGAGCATAGGGGAAAGATGAAAAGATGCAGCTTGTCCTCTTCTTTCTCATCCTTGGAGTCAAGAGGAGGTAAATGGGTAGGTGAAGCATCAGAAGGCTTCTCAATACATCTTGAGAGGATGAAATGTCCCCCGTTCTTATACATATTCAGATCTTAGCATTTGTCCATGTCTGCCTACGTTTGACAGAATGCAGCAGTTTTAAAACCGCCAGCACCGCTGCCATAAACCAGGAGGAGAAGATTATGCCTTTTGCCTTGATTGCAGCTCGAATACAACCGTTTGAATTCCCTACCTACAATCCACCACAGTGGGCTGATGAACTGGTGAGTACCACCAGCCGGATACCAACAATGCAAAGCTGAAGAACCCTCTTTGAACCTTGTTTTTTCTTAAGCCACCTATCTATTGAACTTGAACCAATTAAGCGGTTTGCGAACATGATGAACACCAAGACTCTCCGTTTTCAGTTTTTTTAATTTTTTTATGATTGACTTTTTAAAAATGATCCTATTAAAGGTATTACCCTAAAACAGATTTTGGATTACATAAGCCAATGTGGCCTTCAATATCGTTCAGGTTAAACCTGATTCAGAAAATGTGTATATAAATGTATTTATTTAGAAAATTGAAATGACCACCCTCTTAAATAGATAGCCTGGGTGTCTTAACAGCCAAATAACCCAAAATAAATAAAACACCCTATACCCAAACAAACTATAGATAGAGTGTAAAAAGAAAGGGCTGGGGCATATTGAAACAGAGTCAAAGGCGATTGTAGTGAAAAATAGACATTTCTATCATGCAAGAAGGGAGAAACAGAGCAGGAAGGGAGGAAAAACGAATCTCTGAAGCTTGCCACCCTCAACAGATTAATTTTCAAAAGATTTTTCTCTCTTTACCAGGTTGAAATAATTTTTTTTAATGAAAATCCAGATTCTGCTGATACAATTCCAGCTTTTAAAGGGTTTGGGGATTTTGTTTTTGTTTTGTTTTGTTTTGATTTAGATGGATAGTGGGCTGGCATCTTTTTGGAACAGAAGGAGCTGCTGGCTTAGCTTGTGTAATGTTCTATGGCAAAATCTACTGTATTTCATTTTTTGCTACTGTTGTTTGTTCTGTGAACCAGCCATTGTTGTTTACAAACCACAGTGTATGGTATAGTGCATTTTTTTGAGAAATTTTTATTTTTTATATTATAACAAACAAATACATCACATATTCCAATCTGCATCCGCCAACTGAATACCCTTATCATTTATCCTCCCTTAGTGTTTATATAATCATATAAACTTAAAAGATTTTAACACCTGCCCCTTCCTCCTATTACACATTTGCATAATTTCTTATCACATACAAAATCATTTTTTCATTTATATAAATTTTACATCAACCATATCCTAATCTACCAATCTTAGTCTAGAATATACTTCCATATTATTCTATTTTAACAGTCTATTTTGTTATTTAACTTTAATCATCCTAGATATTTCTCTTTTATTGCTTCCATGTCAAATTTCCACCAGTCTGTCGTCTAATTCCCTTTGTTCTTCTTACCTAATACGTAAGAGATCAATTTTTGCTTCTATGCATTTTAGAAAGTCATCTTACTCCATTTTAAAAAAATTCTGTCAGATTTATCATTTGTTAATTCTATTAAACCTTTGCATCTTACACATTAATTATATTCTTCTGTGTTACTTAAACAACCTACTACATTTTAAATCTTATAGTTCATCCTGTTTATCTTACCCAAACATAACACTTATCATTTATCAAATTTATCATTTTAATCCATATAACTTTGCCCATTTTGTTATTTAAACATTAATTATCTTTTCCTTTTATTGAACATTCATTATAAATCTCTACACAATATCAAAAACTTTTTAAAAATTGTATTCTATATAACATTTTAATTCATATACTTAATCATTCAATAAAACAAAACTTTAACTTTCATATTCAATTCTTCATTTTACTATATTTTTATCTGTCCAATTTTTATCCATAATTTCCACATTTGTGTCTCTCTTTTGTCTGCATCTCTGGCACTATTCCATTTCTCTCTTATTATTTTTTTTCCAGACTTCTTCAGGTTTCTCTATTGATGTCTTACGTTTCTTTGAAGCTGTTTTGTAGATTCGTTTTTCTTGCTTGCTTCTTACAATGCTCATGGGGGTAGTTGATGCTCTCTTTTTAAGAACCTTACGCCTTCCTTTGAACCTCCTTTTGACTTTTAATTTGTAATTTAATTTCTCCTTCTTAGGTATAGACATCTCTCCAGCAACTTGTTTTCTTTCTGTTACTTCCAGTTTGTCAGTGTAGTTGTCCATACTGCAGTCATCTGTGTTTTCTTTACTTAGATTTTTTTCCTTTGGCTTTTGTATACACTTTTCATCTATTTTTTTTGTGAGATTTCTTTAAAATTAGCTTTCTGTATGTCCATAAATGTCATTATCATTTCGTGCATACGTTTTAATATTTGTGTTGTCATTTTTATGTTTTGTAACTGTCCCTGTTTATATTTTGCTTAGCAACAAGTCCTGGAGTTTCATTTCTTTGTAAGTCCAAATATTATTCTTTCTCACTGGGATCAATACTTCGCAGCTGCTAGCCAAAGTCAAAATCAGGCACTTATTTTCCACTTTCACTTCACCACCAGATTTTTATTCTTTTTAAAATATCTCCAACAAGATCTTAAGGATTTTACAATCTTGTGTTGTGGAAACAATGCCTTTTAAATTTTAATATAGATAGAAATTCATTTCACTTCTAGACTTTTTATTTCAGTCCATAGCTTTATATATATATATAAATATGTATATATAATTAATCCCTTCTGGTTTTGGTTGCCTTTTTTTTCTCTTTCGGGTGTTAATTTTTTTAAAGTTCTTTCGAATCAGGTAGGATTTTGTGGCAGGATTTTGAAAAACTCACCCAGATGGCTAGATGTTGATTGCTGGCTTTTTTGTGGCTTGTTTCCAAGCCACTTTCTTTCTTTTTAAAAAAACTTTTTATTGTTTTTTCAAAAAAGAAAGTGAGAAAAAGACAAAAGAAAATAAAATCCATGTAAGTCTAAATATAAACATACAAAGCATTATAATAATACATGGATACAGAAAGCTTCCCCATTCTTCTTTCTCTTCTTCTTCTTTATTTCCTTCCTGGTGCTTCAATTTTAGATCAGCTTCTAGCATCTGGGTGAATAATTTAAACATCTTTCTATGCATTTTCTATATCATCTATCTAATCTTTTAATATATTTTAACATTTACTCTAATATCAATTAACCTTGTTAATACATTTCAAATCTATTCCTTCCATTTTTGTCTATAAAAATTATTCCATGTTCTAAAGTGTACTGGTTCCTCTTTATCTTTCAGTTTTAAAGTTAATCTACCCATCTATGCGCATTCTAGAATCTTCTTAATTATTTCTTCATCCTGTATATTTTTTCCTTTTGTTCAATTTTGTGCAAAGACAATCCTGGCTGCTGTTAGGACATGTATTATCAAATATGTATATTGTTTATTAAACTAGTTGTGGGGTTATTAACTAGTTGGGTAATGAAATGTCGACAAGTAAGCAACCAAGCTCAAAAGCTAGGTTTTTATATTTGAAGTTAATTTGCTTAGCTTCTTCATAGCATTATTTGAAAGTTGTCATCTCCCTCTTATTTTATTTTATAAATTCATGCTATGTGTTGTCTTTAATATATTAATATTATTCTAGGCCTATTTTCATGTAGAAGGGAGGGGGAGGAGAGGAAAGATTAGCTGGTTCAGACTATATATCACAAGGGTACTCACTACTGATTGCACAAATAATATTTTAAGCTAAAACTATACATATTTTAAAGAGTGTGATATGTGAACTTGGCCAGTATGTTCACTTTGAACTCAAAACAGAGGAGTGAAGCAGCTGCCTTCTGAGAACTTCGTTGTTTATGAACTAGGCTGATAATATTACTTGTTAAAGTTTCATTTTTTAAAAAAGGGAGCACATTTTTGTAATTTACATTGTTGCCAGAAGAATAAGTGCATGGTTTAAATGCTATTCAGAGTTTCATGAGTACACTAATATTAATAGGTCATTATTGTAATTAGCTGAGAACTGATTTACTCTGAATTTGATCTGTTCCTGGAAAAGGGAGTAACTTTGGCAGGCACAATTCGAAGGGCTTTCAGAATTTCAAAATTTCTATCTTGGGAATGAACAAAATGTTCTCGTTGTGTTATGATCACAGTGTTTTTGGTCTCATCACAGAGTACACAGGTCTACTCTGATCATATATTTTTTCTGTTCAGATACAGTCTCTGTATCTTTGTAGGGACACAAAGTGTGTGTGTTTTCAAATATATCATACAAGAACTTTACCAAGGGAACCTGCTGTTATATCCTCTTACATAGCTAAAAATGTGGGTTTGCATAATATCTGAAGTAGTCTATGGCCTCAGTCAAAATGTATAAAGCATTGGCAGAAATCTAGATTTGCCTCATAGACAAGAAGGCTGCAA
>JANHFO010006585.1:60256-74980 GCA_032468095.1 Pareas carinatus | reverse complement strand
ATTTTTTCTTCAATTGTTTATCACTATATATTAAATATCTATAATAAATTAACATCAATATTCCTCTTACATCACTGTACATAACTCTAAATGCTATATACAATTTGATTATATTAATCTTACTCTAGAAACTCAAAGTTAATTTTAACTGATTTATATCCAATACAATTATATCTATACATTTAGGTATAATTCAACATATTTTAAGATATAGAAGGAAAACCATTCCAAGCATTTTATACAGTTCAGGCAAATTGACACTGATTTGTAGACATTTTTTTAATCTTAGAGGAAGCAGATTATATATATTTCCAATAATAGTATGTCTTGGACATAAAACAAATTGCACAACTTGTTAAAGATATTAAATAAATATCAAAATTCTCAAAATGTCTTGTATGGAAAACATGTATGTAGTTCCCACTACAACATCACATTGATAATATCTTGTTATTGTCCAATTTAAAAAAACCAAAGGTTCTAGAAACAGATTGAAAATTAAAGAGGACAATGGGCAACTCCAGTGAGTTGATTAATGATTAATAGGCATAAAAACCAAATACATTATCACTGTAGTAGTAGGATTAAAATGTCAAATTTTAATCAAATATATAAAATGTGGTGATGTAAAACTAAATTTTTCTAGAACACTTAGGTTACCAGATGTTTT
This sequence comes from Pareas carinatus, assembly GCA_032468095.1. Taxonomy (NCBI): domain Eukaryota; kingdom Metazoa; phylum Chordata; class Lepidosauria; order Squamata; family Pareidae; genus Pareas; species Pareas carinatus. The sequence continues at coordinate 74,310 of JANHFO010006585.1, read as the reverse complement.
TTCTGTTCTGGACATCCAGTTTATTTTTTTGCTGCACTAATGGACAACTGCTATTGTTACTTAAATGTACTGGGATCATTTCAAGCAATGTTTGTAAAGAAAGTTTCTTTATAAATACATAGCTTTGCAAGGTGATCACATTTTGTTTCCTCCATAAATGCAAGTAGAGGAATGTGTCTTGGTCAACCGCATGCTTCAATTGTCAGTAATATGATCCCTGTGTGGACTGTTGTATGTCAAGCTCTCTAATATAAATGGAACTCAATAGCATCATTTGGATTACAACTGTGTATTCAAAACATGGAAAAAATCTAGAGAATGAAATCTTTTTTCTGGCTTAAATCCAGAATAGAAACAATTTACCGCATCAGTATCAAATCAAACAGTACAGCACTATAGTGGCAAATTCAGGTTGATTAAGACCTAAGTTCAGAATTTAAAGAATGCCATTATTGTAGAACAGGCAAAGAAAATTAAATAACTACGTACTAATTTCTGCATGGAATATATTGGTGAGGAAATTCATTTCTGTTTCAGGTTGTTGTATAATCAAACGTTTCCACTGGTCAGATCCCTGTTAATTGATGATAATGAAATAACATAATATTTCTCAGCAGGTATAGTGCCTAAATTTATCAATCTCTATATCACTAGTCAAATTTACTCTGAGTGGTATACTTAGAATATAATACCAGTTTAACCTTCATGCTGATTAAAATTCCAAAAAAGTGCAAAAAAGTAAAGAAAAATATGTATAATCTTTTAATTTATATAAAAATAAACATTTATTTATAAGCAAGGGTGGCAAATAGGCAAAAAGAGTAAAATATGGTATTTTATATATAAACTTAAGAAAGTACTTTACAAAATAGTTTAATCCTTAGCATTTTCCTAAAAATCAGTGAAGGAGGCTGACATCAGGAGGCTGTTCCGAAGCATTAGTGTTTTTGTATAAAAGCTTTGCCTTCTAGCTTCAGTTCCCAACCCTTTTGGAAATGTGGGACTATAAGTAGTTTCTCCATGGATGTTCTAATGAGGTCAGATGATCTGTGTCACAATTTGCATACGTTTTCACAAGATTCTGCTATAATCGAGGCTATTTTTCTTCTGTGGAAGACTAATGGATGGAAGAGATCCATTTTAATTTTCAGCTCAGTCCTTTCACCTTTTGAATTTTACAGTAATTATATGTTAGAGGAGAGGAGATATTTCATAATATGCTAGAGAACAAAGCAAACCACGTAAGTGCAATTTGTGAAAGGGCTGCATTGAGTCTACAACTTGTGTCTTTCATCATGCATGCAGTCTTTTTTATGTGCAGATTTGAGAGAAATGCTCTAGAAACAGTTTCAATCTTTTTTTTCTACCATGAAATTTATTTAAGAAAATACAGATCTTCTAGTTTTTATTATTGATGGCTAGATATCTTGTTACAAAAGCACTATTTGTGAAAGTTTTTTTATGACACAGAAAATGATTGTTTTCAATATTAATTCCAGATTTTGAAGAGCCCTCGAGTAAAATGTTCTTAGTACCCTTCCTTTCTAAAGGGCTATTTTCCTGTTTTCTAGTATCACAGCTGTCTGCTCATTGATACTATAGCCTTACTACTTCCAACTGCCCTAGAAGATAGAGACCAATGAAAGGAAGAAACTAATGCTACATCTCCCCACTTAAGTCCCCATATGTTTGAATGTGGAAACAAATAGGCAGCAGTTTCAAGCAGGAGACATGATACGATCAGAAGACATTGGAAGTTAACAAGTAGAATTCATGAAGATTTCCTTATCTTGACATGTTCCCTTGAATGCTATCTCTTCTTGCTCACTTGTAGTTCTTATAAGTCTGAGGCTGTTGATTAAGTTTCATATAGGAGATTGCAACAATGTAAATAGAAATATATGGGGAACAGAACTAATGAGCAGAGCATGATTGTAATTCCAACCCCTATGCTGCATGCTATTATTTTCCCTTCAGTTATGACAAAAAGCACCTCAATATGACCAAACACTTAGAAAAAAATGAAGCAACCCATCTGATTTGGATTTTTTTTTAAAAAAAAAGGTAGCCAAACTCAGTCACAGCAAACCGTCAATTTAGGGAAAGACACATCCTTTAAAATAAGAGTTTTTCCTTCTTTTAATGAATAGGATAAAAATAATACTGGTAAGGAGGTAAAGTCTGGTGTACCAATGAAGAATATTTTTAGCTCATGCTTGAAATGGAAGGTTCTTGTTGTTCTCTGGGCTTGGTTGTTTTCTTGCAGATGTTTCATTACCCAAACAGGTAACATCATCAGTGCTAATAGAATAGGGTTTGCTCTCAGTTTATATTTTAGTGGCTTGCCCTTCCGGTGTTTTTGGGAGTGTCTTAGAGGTTCTTTGGTTGAGCTGTTTACGTTTGACTTGTTTAGCAGTTCCTTGATTGGGGTATTGTTTACCTGAGTACTGGCCTGATGTTAACCAGAGGTTAGGGTTAGGGCACTCAGGATAGTACCTTATATAGCAGCAGGGTGCTCCCTCTTTTGTGGCCAAACTTAGAATCACAGAAGGAGCTATTTAGAACATCAAATCCAAAATACTTCTTCATTCATGGATATGAATTAAAACATCGCTAACAGATGACTGTTTAGTCTTTGTATATCATGAAGGAAAAACAATTGCCTTCACTGAATAATCAGTTTTGCTTTCATTGTTGGGATATCTTCAATGCAATACCTGGCATAATAAAAATGTATGTATATATACAAAATCCAGAAAATAGATTAATTATAGTGTCAACATGAATATGAAGGAAGCTAATTGAAGATGCCTTTGAGTGAGACAGTGATATTCATTAGCAGCAGAGGTCACATCTTCAGGTATAGTCATGCAGGTAAGGACAGACTGTTCCCAAGTCTGAAGAGGGAGAGTCACTTGTAGCTTACATTCAAGAAAACTAGAAGGCTGCGGTGCCTGCTTGAGAGAGCCAATGGACCTTCAAGATTGTGGCTGAGGGAACAGAACAAATCCCTACTAGACTGCAACTTACATAGCTTTATTTAGTTCCCTCCACACCCCACACTCAGGAATTTGTGTAGCTTTTAGTAGGAAGTGAGGAATTTTAGACTTAGCTACTGAAGAAGTTGACTTATTGATTATGCTGTAAAATGAGAGTGTTATTTTTTGCTTTAAAAATGAACCAACATACTCACTTTAATCAAGAAAACAAGTAGATGGCCTTCTAAGCAGATTGGGGTTTTCATTAAATTGTGCAGAATGTTCCTGTTGGATTGTACCCAACCTTTTCTGTTCTGCAGCAAATTCATAACCTAATCCCATAATGCATCTATGCAAAATTAATTCTCATTGAGTACAATGGAGCTTACACCTAGATAGCAAAATTTCTTCCCCTTCCACTACTGTTTGCTGGATTCCTCCTTCCTACATTTCCCTGCCTGTTTTTTTTTAAATCAAGTCTTTCCTAAAACAAAGTTTCCAAGACATTCACCTCTTTGAGGTCTGCTGATGGAATGCTGGGAAAGCATATGGATTGTCTACCCATAATATAGAGGGCAAGTCCGAAGAGATTCAAGTATGAAGCTGAATAAGTGGAATGTAGCAATACAGCGACAAGATATAATGTTTTAGTAGTAGTCTGTTTTGAATAATGCCCTTGTTTTTACAACTTTACTCCAGCAACTGTTTTAGTAAGATAATTGTAGAAAAAGGCTACAGTATAAACATTGTTGGCACATGGACTCTTCAGGAACCTTTCTTTGCAACTGGTTGTGTCTACAACACAGTGCTTGGATTCTGAATCCTATGCCATTGGTGATCTCAGGAGGTTGGCTAGTTTTTGAATCAAATCTCATCATTGCCCCCCCTTGGCATTGCAGAGGAAGACCTAACACAATCTTCCTCTGCGGACTCCTGGTTTATGGGTTCTCAGGGCTCTGCCTAATTCTTATAATGAGAGGCCTTCTAGATTACAAGTAGAAGATTTATAGCTATTTAAACACTGATGTTTTAGAACAAGGGTGTCAGACCCAATTTCATTGCAGACCACTGCTACTGCTGCCGTGGCTGCTGTGGGCCAACCACCCCTTACCCCCATACCCCCTGGAAACTTCCGCCAACCCCCCATTCCTTCCACGATCCCCGTGGCCCTGCTGCGACCCCTGTCAATCCCCCTGTGACCACTGATGACCCCCCTGTGGCCAAAGACCTCCTACCCGTGACACCGCCGCTGCCTCAAGGGAGCACCCTGCTCACTGCCAGGTCCAGCCCATGGGCTTGATCCACTTAAGCTGTGGGCTGTATCTGGCCTGCAGATCGCTTGTCTGACACCTATGTTTTAGAATCATGCAAATCCAAAGTTTATATGTTCTGCATTTTACTTAATTTTTTAAGGTCCTATTTGAAAACAGCTGTTTCCTGCTCATTGATAGGAACAGCCAGGGCTCGTGTTTGTGATTTAACACTTTCTGGACGATTGAAGAATGACAGGATTATAGCTCTTAAAACTCCCAGTCTGAGTTGTTGCACAGCATGATTAAATCACTATTCTTTTCTTTCCTCCTTTATAAACAAAATGGCATTGGATGGATCTTTTCAGTTTGTAAGATAATGCATTTCATATAGAAGAACTAGGGGAGGTCTTGTAATCTGATTAAATAAAACCAACCCAAGTCTTGGGAAGAAACAGAAATTACTTGGCTGAACAAGAACTTAAGCAGCTAAAATGGGCTAACACTTGTTTTTTTCAGTAACCAAGTGAAAAAGTATTCACAAAAACCATTTCTATTTTTTACAAGATATAACATTATTTTAGTGAATAGATACGTACTGCAGTGTCAGTTTTGCTAACCTTATGGCCCCTAGAAACCAGGCATAAGCCTATGCATTCAAGTATAAATAAATGGATGTGTTGAATTAAGATGCTCCCTCTGTATCCAGCAGATATGCCCATCTATAGAACAATGTGATACAGAAAAAAATTAGTTAATAGTAAGAGGTACCTATCTGCTTCTCTCACAATTTGAAGATACACATATTTAAAGATACATACACCATATATTTAAAGATACAATATATGCTAATTATTTCCTGTAGGTGGAAAAAAATTCAGTCATTTTTTCTTGTTTCCTAAAACTGATCTGTGCCTTTATATTCTAATTAATGTACCACACCTTTCTATATTTAAAATTATTACATTCATTTGTAACAGAAACACTAACAGTGCGTATTCATAATTTTACCAAGAATTATTTGTTTATTTGTTGTAATCATAATTTGCTGTCTCCACTAAAAAAATCTGATTCAGGACAGGTCCTTTTATGCATAATTTTGATTAGAACTGCCTATATGGAATGTCACGATTCCCCTAGGATTATTCTGTCTGTTGAATTTGGCCCATTAGTTTGTAACGGTATGCAGACTGTGTCACTAGTCATATTTACCAGGATTATAATATACACAATTTATTAATAAAGTACAACACAGGATGATTTGGAGCTGTCTTAATGTCTAGAACTCTAGTAAATGTAACTGCTGTGCATTTGGAGGTATCAGATGTGGGAAAGCTATTCAATGAAAAGAGTGAACTATGTTGCACACAGTTAATTTTCTCTTCAATGTGTATAAATCTTTCTGCTTACAAGCATTAGTGCACATCTTCAGTATATAAGAATTTCATTAGACTGTAAAAGTGACAAACCTGTATACATGGCTAAATGTTTATGAAAAATTGCAGTTTTTAATCCCAGTGCTTTTGGAAGTGATTGACATTTTTTTCACTACTTGATATATCATTTCTATCGAACATTTAAAACTGGCATATTAATCTAGATTTTGAGATATTGCAAGATAACAAAGATTGGCAAGAAAATGGGGTTTCCCTACTAATTAAACTGTGTTTCCATTATATGTTGGGCTGGATATGTTGAATTTCTATGTTGGACTTCATTTCAGGTTTATTGCCAGAGCAGAAGCATACAACATTAGGTCTTAAAATAGTTTGGAATTAAATTCTGAATTAAGATATAGTGCTGGCATTATGACCTTTGGCAGGAGTTTGTAGTATTATACAACCAATATAATGTCATGTTGGATTAGGGAGAGAGCCAGTTTCAAATCTATCTTGAGGCATGGAAACTCAGGCTGGCTCTGAGCCAGTCACTCCCAATCAATTCAAGAGGGATTGCATTTTAAATAGTCTGTGGGGGCGCGGGAGAGAGAATGCAGCAGTATTAGGTATGTTTGCTGCCTTGAGTTATATATTTTAAAAAGTAAATTATAAAATAATATAATAATAAACAAAACTACTTATTCTTCAGCAATAATATTTGCTGAAGAAAATGACACAAAAGTTCATGTTCTGAAATCATCATGTGTGTTGATAGAGAGGTTTTGTTTTTAAAAAATCTAATTAAGTTAATGATAAAAGAGTAGTACAGTATAATTTTTGCTGAAAAAAAGGTTTAATGACCTAAAACAAGTTTCTGTTTAAAGCTTGCAGCCTGCAAAATGCTTAATTTAGTTGGAATGAGGACCTGTATCACCCAACTGATGTAAGTAAATTTAGAAACAAAAGGTTTCTAACAAAAGGTGAGATCTCCTTCTCCCAGAGCCATAAGTGGATAATGGTCTATCTGAAAGACAGCATCTTATGACAGGAGGTAAACATCAAAGACATTACAGGAGGACTGAAAATCATTAGACAGCTCAATTGCTTCCTTCCTAATCCTGCCATTATTTTTACAGCATCAGCAGCTGGGACAAAGAAAAGCAATTGTTCATCTAACAAAACTGTTCTTTTATTGCTTTCTAACAGGAAAGTTTGTAAGAGGAAGTTGGTGGCGGAGACAGAGATTTGTTACAGCTCTTTTCTTACCACAGAATATTTTGGATTGTTGGTGTTAGTCAAAATTAGACTATATATGGTATTTTGCTGCCCCTCCCTTTCCACATTACCTTCAGATTTTCTCTTGTTATTGAAATACAGACATTGCCATTGTCTTAAAGTAAAGTCATGTTTCATTGATTTCATTTAGAGCAAATGACAAGAAATTCATTATTTTTTATTTAGAACAAATGACTGAAATGGAAAAAAAACAAAGTTTACAGATGTTTAATTTTCAGTTAATATACAAAGAAGTGGAAGAATTTGGAGGTGAGTGAATTAGAAATAATCAATTCTATCTTCATCACCACCACCACCTTCACACCTGCCTCCTGTTAACCAACATTTGAGCCACAGAGCTCAGCCTAGTATAACCTGAATTCAAAACATTCTGAATATGGTGCCATGCATGAACATTGCACAATTCTTAATTATTTTTTTTACATTCTCCTTTTGTCGTTTATATTGTACTAGCTGCCGGTACTCGTGCTCCTCTATGGGGATTACCAAGAAAATTGAACGTTGGGTAGGAAAATAGAAGCATATAATCTGTGAAGCTACTAAAGTTTTAAACTGAGATACTATCGAAACTTTTTAAGCTCGATGAATTTGTATATGATTAAGGTTGGACAAAATCAGAGTGGTCAAATGCAGATTTAGTAAACAGAAGGTGTAGGCCTACAGGTGGCTAATTGTTTTGGAGGAACCTTGGATTTGATTCCTCCAGCGCCCAAATCTGATTTTAGGTGTGATCGTAGCCTCTGCACCTTGCACTTCAAGCATTAACTATCTGGACGTCAAAACCTATTCTCTCTGCAGAAGATCCATGGTGCAAACCTTAAGCTTACCTGGGAAAGGCTTAAACAACACAACGTGACAATTTTTTGACTTCAGCTCTTAGACATCTTACATATCCACACTCTTTAAAGATGAAGAAACTGGGTTATAGTGCAGGCATAAAGGTCATTCGAGCTGTTAAGTGAAGACGACTAAGGTGTATTCCTACTGAGACAACCCACGACAGCCATTTCCTAACTGCTTTCATAGAAAGAACTCCATTTGAGGCTTCTTAAAAAAGGAAAAGAAATCGGTAAATCCAGCTGCCATCGCTGAGGAACAACCCTTCGCCTGGGGAACCATCACCAGGTTAACACTCACTCACCTGATCCAGAAGGTCCCATGCACAAATGGAAAAAAGGAAGGAATGGAGATGCCCGAGAGGAAGAGGATGAGTTTGTGAGCTAAGGATGTGGGATTAAAGCCTCCCTAGGCACTGTGTGGAGCAGTGGTCGCCAACTTTTTTGACCTCGGGGACAACCAAATTCACAATCTGAAATCTCTAGGCCCACCATTATTAATTTTTTCAAAGGTACATACATTTGTAAAATAATGATCAGAAAACTTCCATTTTATTAATATAAAAGGCACCTCTTTAATATAATAAAATTTAAAAAACTTATTTAGTTATAACAGAGAGAAAGAGAGGGAGAGAAAGAGAGAATGAGAGAGACAGAGACAAAGAGAGAGAGACAGAAAGAAAGGGAAAGAAAGTGAGGCAGAGAGAATCAAAGAGAGAGGGAGTGAGGAAGATACAATGAGACAGACACACACACACAAAGAGAGAGAGAGAGAATGAGAGAGACATACAGACACAGAGAGAGAGAGAGACAGACAGACAGAGAGACACAAACACACATACACACACACACAAGGAATAAGAGAGAGAAAGCAACAAAGAGAAACAGACAGAGAATGAGAGATAAAAGAAGCGAAGGCACCCAACCAGGCCTGCGTGGCGGTGCAAAGGAGGTCTTGGCCGAACACAGGTGTTGCAGGACGAACAATTCTTGCTATTCCTTTTGTCCCATGCTATTTTTATTTTAATATACTACTTTAATGAATAATTTTTATCCTTGGTTTCCCCGTTCCTAATTCAGGCAAATAATACCACCTATAACCTTATAAAATGTATTTCAGAAGTCCACCATAAAAAAAAATTGTCCAGTAGCTTCCACGTTGTTTCTTCAGCCTTTAATCTGAAGACTAGTGATGCTTTTGTGGCATATGGTTTTTGACATATCCCTGAATGGATGTTTTCCCAGGAAAAAAGACTGTACTTTTTTAATGAACAAAAAAATAATCGGCCTTTTCCATTCTTTTTACAGATTTGTGAATTAGATCATGGAAAGGGTTGAAGTTGCAGTATTTAAAGTGACTAGACTAATATTTTGGTTGGCTACAAAAATGCTTTCAGTTGTTATTCAGGGAGCTATAAATAATTGAACTTTTATCAATTACGGTACTTTTTTAAAAAAAAATCAAATTCCACTATTTTTAAAGAAACGTCTCACTCTTGTATACGAGGAATTAGGAATTGTTGCTTCTAATATAACTTTGCAACCCTGATGTGTTATCAGTTAAAAAACAAAAAAACTCTTTTAAAAATGCTGGAATGATGATATCTTCCTTTATTTAATTAGTTAGAAGACTCAAACCATATGATATTTTCTCTCCAATTGGTTGATGACTTTAATTGTTTTCAATTGAATTGGAGAACTGAAGCAGAAGGATAGAGAGATCTTGCCTACCAAAGGGATAAGTGGACTTTGATCGTTATCTTGTAATCAGCCTCTATTTTGTAAAACTGCAATGGCCTACAATATAGCATAAAAAGAAAGTGTTTTTGAATAAAAACATGTTTGACCTGACAGTATGAAAACAAAGTCATGATGAGGAGAAGCAGGTACTTAATGAATCCAAAGTATGAGTGCTTAACCAATTTTGCTTCTTATTTAAACTTAGCTAAGGCAGTATATCGATCTTTATTAGCCTTCTCCAATCTAGACTCTACAATTCTTCGTGCTCTGACTTTTTATATGCTGATATATCAAAAGAAAAATAAATCATGAAAATCAGCAGCTCATGTTGTTCACTGTCATATCCAAGAATATTGCCATTTTCCGATTTTTCTGCCATTCTGGCATTCTGTTCTTTAAAACAGTCCTAGAATTTTATACTTGTTGCCACTGTTTTACCAGGAGGTCTAGTTTGAGTTGTAATGATCCCTTGTAGCTCCAGCATTGTCTCATAGTACCAAGCGCTGTTACTGGGCCGGATTGTGTCATAGGAGAATATATTCTATAGAATATATAGAGAAGGAGGCGATGGACAGCCTGTGGGTACATGGGGAACTTCCCAGCTATTTTAATCACTAAGTTCCTGAAATTCGGTAACAAAAAAAAGCCAAATTTATTCTTTTTGCTGGGGTGGGAGGATTGAATCTCAAGCTGAACACTCTGGGTGTGGAGTACAAAAAGAATGATGTGAGACATTAAGCATACTTGTGCAATTAATGTTATATATTGACTTGCATTGTATATGCTGTTTTAAGCTCATAGAAATGTTGCACATATGTTTTTCTGGAATCAGAGAATCTGTATCTAAGCTCAGATAATTCTGAAAGTAAATTTTTCTGTAGTTAAAAAATAAACATAAGCCAGAGAAAAAACAAATAGATCCTAATGTTGTGCATTAGATTGCAAATATATTTGTTCCCCATACTTGTTAACTATATGAGTAATAAGTCTTAAATATGTTTAAACAAGAATTCTTTGGCTTTTGCCTATATCAGTTTTGACGGGTGAAAGATGAGGATGGTAGAATTTTTCCATGGCAATGGATTCTGTTGATTTAGAGTGAGAAAGATTTATTTTTCCATAAAGTTTTTTGTCTCTTCACAAGATTGAAAACAAAAGACTGAGTGGGAATAAAAACTAAATACTGTTTCAGCAACCTAATATGCAAACCTGGTTGTATTAATTTTATACCCTTTTAGTGGTTTCTATATTTATACTGGCAAAAATTGATGTCACGCATAATTAGCAGCAGCATCCATGCCATAGACCACATCACTTCTGCAGCCACTCACATTAAAATATTTCATGGAGCATAGAAAACAAACACCCTCAGAGTACCTTATGGGCAGGTTGTTTAGATTATCTTGTTTATGATCGTTTCACAAGGATGTGAGTTTCAAAATCTACAAAAACGAACAAAAAATGAGAATGAAAAGGTGGTCTTGATATGCATCACATGATCCATGTAGCAAATTTGACAGCTCCTTGAAAAAAATGCACCAAAAATTTGTCTGGGCAATGGCATTCAATAGAGTTTCCTGAATATGCCATGATGTGTGGTGTATTCAGTCTATGAGAGAAAGATAAAACGCAGTATCCAGTGAGTTTAGCTCACTGTCTGTGACTTAATGAACATCCCCATGTTATTTTCTTGGATAGCAATATAGAAGTAATCTACCACTGCTTTCCTCTGGGATATTTTTCGACTTCATTGTCTAGTCTATACTGCCATTCTCTGGTAGTTTTCCCACCCAAGTACAAATTTGGTCTCACCTAAACTAGATCAATGAGGTGCTGCTACATATTGAGACAATGCCTGTTAAAAGTATAATGTCATGGTTGGCATGCTTTTCTTGGTCTGTGGACTGCTCTGTGATCTCATGTAATGGTCTGGATTTTCCATTCTGAAGCCTGCAAAATGGCAGTACTCTTGTGTGAGATCTCATGCAAAAATATTAAAACGTCATGCAATTTTGGCCCCAAAATGCTACTTTTTAGGTCTGTGGAACTAACATTACCTAGAGATTCTGCAAAAGTCTGAGACCTGTAAGCATAATGTTGAATTTCCTAGTAGAATGATTTATAAGAGAAACATATTTGTGTTTAATGATAAACATGTCATACCATCCCTGTATCAGGCAAAAATACATAATAAGCTGTCTCATATTTAGCCAGATAACCTTTATGTAACCTCATGCTGACTCCCTGATTGACTGTAGGTTTTAAAGGAGGGGGGGGAGTCCCACTCTATGTTTAGCCAAAACATTTACTAGGCAAACTCAGGGTTTACAAAATAGTATGCAAGTTTCTCGGGAAACAAAAGTCTTGTTAAAATCTCCTGGGAACAGCTGCCTGTCATAGTTAATAAACAGTCAGACTTAGTGAAAACCTGAGTTCAATCTATTTCAACTCATACATCATTTAAAATATAAAACTTCTCTATGTAATTTTGAACACTTGGAGATTATATTTTGACATCCTGATATCAACAAAATATTTATTCTGGTAACACTGGTGAAAGGCATAGATTCTTTTTTTAAAAATTATGGTGTTGGCGCTAGAAAAAGCCTGAGGATCAAATCCTTACAATATAATGACAAAGTGCTTCAACAAGGCCCAGAGCACTGAGATTTCAGGGAATCTTGCAAGAATATGTGCCCAATTAAAGATACAGCTATGCCAGGTGGGATAACTTGGAACATTTGAAATGAAGAGTTTATTCATGCACATATACTGTAGATACATACATACACCTGCATGATACATGTATCTATGATACATGATTATTTCACTACACAGGTTCAGAATCCTGCTATATCTCATGGCATTAGAGTATAATTATAATAGAGGTACAGTCTTGTATTTATTTGAGCAGAACAATTCCATATCATGAGATTTTTCTGCACAAAACCTATGGATGATACATCCTTTAAGTAGTTAAAATAGTAAACTTATTTTAGAGATAGTAGAAAGAGCCACAGCCTAGACAATGGTCTGATAAATGAATACTGAATCTGAAGAAAGAATGGGATGGAGAATATGTCTCAGAAGGACAAGGACAAGGAGAAGTACTTTCGGACAAGTTTCATTATTATAAACTAAATAATAAAGGTTTTTATTTATTTTATTTTATTTAGGACTCATGGTTGGTGGTTCTTATCTTAATTACCTGAAAGGGCTGACAGCATTCATAAAGTAGATGTGTAGAGAAGGTCCTAATGGATCTTCTAGGCGAGTCAACAAGTAGGACCTCTGATAAAGATGTTAGGTGTAAATCATTCTATAGATAAAGGCAACCTGGCAGAAAAACAGTTTGGAAACAGTTTGGCAATTGAAGTTGATAGGCTAAAGGCCAATATTCCCTGACTTACTAATTTTGGAGATGCCATTTCCTTGCAAGTCCATATCTTGGTTGTCCAAATTTTTTTTTTTAAATTGTAACTCCCAGTATGTACTACCCCCCTTGAAAGCATTCTGGTATTTAAAACAATTGTGCACAATTTGTGGAATATATTCTGATTAGACCAACACTTTAGCTCCCATATTCTACCCGAGATGAATTTCTAGGTAATTTTATCAGAGGTACAAAGGATTAGACCAAAGGTCTATTTAGTACACCATCGCATTCAGACTGTATCCGTTATATTTTGTTGTAACTGGTACTTTAACACTTTTCTTGTTTTCATTGCAAGTTTTTATTGCTAGATATTGCAGATATTCTACAGCTATTATGGCTAGTAGCCTTATTCTCAACACAGGCATATTTAATTTAAAAATATGTTTCTAAATTATCCAAATTGATGGACATTGCTACATTGTGTTTGCAAATGTTCATAGTGACTGTCATTAAAAGGCCCAAATATGCATTCCATGTATCAAAAGTGATGAAATAAAGCATACTTCTGTTGCCTTGACTGGAAGAGCCCTCAGTGCAATATTGAGCTATCAAAGCCCAGCTTAATGATGTCCTCCTAGTTACTAGATTAAGTGTACTGAAGATAAGATAAATCTACAAGACTATTATAACTATACACTATATGCTTCTGCAGTGTAAGATTTTTATTGAGATAAATTTATTTCTGTCCTGGTAATGGAGTAGAATAGACTCAAATAATCATCATGCCTGAATTTGAGTTGTTTTCTGTTTTTGTATCATGCAATATGATAAGTAGGGATTATACTGTAGTATTAGTTGCCCTTAACAAAAAAATGACTACAGTAGGGTTTCTTTCCCAAATATTTCATTCTATTCAATTAAGACAGGCTATTTCTTCTCAGAATTACTGATCAAGGATTCACAATCCTCGTACTTATCTGCCAGAATTTACATGCAGTGTGGGCTATGCTACAATGTATATTACGTGTCTTTTACCTTTAAGGTTTTTGATCTTGGGTTTCAAAAGCTTAAATATATAAAAAGTTAAAACAATGTTCTAAATATAAAATCTCTCTAGCAGTTTTCATAAAATCAATTCCAGCCAGATCAATTCAGGTACAAGTGGTTTTATCCAACAACTGCTTAACTTCAGTGGCTTC